>CABFOW010005881.1:0-20943 GCA_902141385.1 Timema californicum
ACGTGGCTGTAGAACGCCCGTTTATGAATTATTATCCACCAGGAAAAGCGAAGTGTTAAAGTCTTTAGTTCATAAACACAATTATATTGGCCTTCTTCTTTGATATTTAACACTGTATTTATCAAAAGACAATATTTTTGATCAACCACGTGTTAGGAGGTTAGACGATAGGTAACTTTCGTAGATCAAAAGATATAACTTTAGAAACAGATTAAATTAAATATGCTGATTTAATTTCTGTCTCGCATAAAATCCCAAAAATATTAAATATTTTTCTTGTAGCTGTTCAACCATTTGGTTGACACGCTACAGTGACTTGAAATATTGCCATGCCGTTACCACGCCGTATTTACCACGGCAACCCGCCATAGCTTACACGGTGCCGTGCCGTTACCACGCCGTATTTACCACGGCAACCCGCCATAGCTTACACGGTGCCGTGCCGCTACCACGCCGTATTTACCACGGCAACCCGCCATAGCTTACACGGTGCCGTGCCGTGTACGGCCATGGCGAGAAACCGTGTTGTGTGCATGAATATGAAGAGGGTAAGTCTTTGAGATTAGGAAGCAAAACCTTTCAACCGGAAACTATTCGAATGGTAGTTCCGAAAACACTTCGCAAATAAGACAGCTAGGAAAGAATAATAAAAGGGAGGGATAGGAGAAGAAGGAAAGTGGGGTCCAGCAACCTGCGAAGATATAAACAGCGACAGTTTGAGAACAACCCACCTGAAGATAAGTGCGTGTTATAAATACTTTGATGTGTGAATGTTTCTGTAGGTTAAACTGAAATATTAAGTCGAATATTAAATTTTGTCTGTTAAATTAACACTATGAATTCAATAACATGAAAAAACAATCAAGCCAAAATTAAATGACAGCTCGTTTAACCTTCTGACCCAATAATAAAGGGATTTAAGATAAGAGGAATCATCATTCTTAAGTTAACAAAATGTATAATCTAATTTTTTTTCTAAAACATGCTTTTCAAAATTTAACTTTACCTTCTTGTTCATTAGATTCTCTACTTAAATTTCATTGTTTTAACTGGTTTCATGATCAATAATATAAAAATTACTATTCACTTGTTAAGACCGTATTATAGGGATGTTACCCGATAAGATTATTCACTTTGCTGTCATACGCTTGTAGTTGCCATATTAGAATGTGCTACGAGCAAGTGTGCTGGTAGACGCTGACTAAACAATATACATTGTCTCGTTCACTTGTTGCCAACCTAACCTAAATACTTACGCGTATATGACTGTCACCTCCCCTTGGACAGAACCTACAATGTATATCCTTAAGCTATACCATCATAGTTAATATAAAGTAATACGATTAGTTGCTACAAGTTTCCACTATTTACAGCTTCTACTATTTACCCCTCACAAGCCTAGCATAAAGCCGTGATCTTAGCCGTGAGTGTCTACTGTCTCGCAACTCTGGGGGTCTTGTTGGTATATCTGGGTGTCTCTTTGGCTCCTGCTGTTGTCGCTGGTTTTCATTCCCCACAGTTTCCCCTCCTGCGGCCACCAGTGCAGCTTGCAAATGTCCTTCTACTCCAAGTACTATTACTGGGTGTCTTGTGGTCTTGTGCTAGTCACTAAGCCTTGTTGTGGTTAAGATACTGCAGAGGCCAAGTTCCTTCCACCTGTTGCTATAATCCCTAAAGCGCACCGACTCTCCTACACAAAATATTTGGAATGTAGAGAACCTCGCCAACATTTCCAACTGGCTTCTTGTTTGGTTGGTAAGTGTTAGGGTGGAGCTTGCTCAATGAGATTTTGAGATGTTGGCCAATGAGAAGCTTCAATGGAGTTTGTCCAGTAGTGGTATTGGGTGTCGTCCTCATGACAAATAGATCTATTGCCGCTCTGGCATACTAGTCCCCTTCAGTGTGTTTTCGTACCAGTTGCTCGAACGACTGAACCATCATCTCGGCTGACCCATTTGAGGCTGTGTGGAAAGGAGTGGTTGTGATAAACCATTGCCCTCCAAGGAACTGCGGAACTCTTCAAATTTGAATTGGGGGCCGTTGTAGGACACCACCATTTCTGAAATCCCGTGAGTCGCAAACATGTCTTTAAGGTGACGTATCGTTGCAAATGATGTTGTAGAAGCAATCGGTTTCATCTCAGGCTATTTAGATTAATCATCTACGGTTATCAAAAACGATTGACATTGAAAGGGAACTGCAAAGTTTATATGTATTCTGGACCAAGGGTTGATTGGCGTTGTCCAGGCCTGAGGGGATGCCTTTATAGAGTTGCCTGAACATCTTGACATGCTTGGAACAAATTCACTATTGTTCCAATGTCATGTTCTAAATGTGGCCACCAAACATGTGCCACTGCCTTGGTTTGAACAATACCACGGTGTGTGGAATGCAGCATTTCCAACACACTACCTTTATGTGAAGCTGGTATCACCACCATCTTTTCCTAAAAAGGCAGCCTTTCATCAACGATAGTTCGTTGTGGAAGTTGCAATATGGTGCATACTTCTGTTACATTTATGTGAGCCAGCCGTACAGTGTCCAACGAATAGCCTTCTAGAGCACCTTGTCCGTTTTGGTCTGTTCCAACACCTCCTCTGCTGATATAAGTGTTTCTAAGCCATCTAGTAATAAAACTACATTGAACGTATCGTGCCATTCCATCACCAGAGAGGGCAGTGGTAAGTGGCTAAAGTAGTCAACGTTGACATTATTCTTGACAGGACGTCTTATCTCAAAAGAGTATGCCACCAGGGCTAGAGACCACCTTAGCATCCTCGATGACAGCACTGATGGTGTGGTCCGATTTGGTTGAAACATACTTAACAAAGGCAGCTGATCTGTAAACAAGGTAACATTTCTACCACACATATATTGAAGATACCTAGTAATGTTTGAAGTTTCTCTTTGTTTTGAGGAAACGGATCTTCACAGATTGCTTCAACTTTTGTTGCTGGAGAATGTATTCCTCTTGTATCCTCCCGGAACCCAAAGATTCCACTGATTTGTGATTGACTACGCATTTTGACAATTTGAATTTTAGACCCGCATTGCAATAGCACTACAACATTCGAGGTAGCCTTTCATCGTACTAATTCTGACGTTTGCCTACAATGAGTATATCATCCAAAAGAATGACTATCCCTGGAATACCTACCAGAAGCCCCTCCATTTACTTATGAAATAATCCTGGTGTAGCGTTGATCCCGAAGGGTAGCCGATTAACCTTTTAAAGGCCATGGTGTATGTTTATGATTAGAATGTTTGCTGCTATGGTATAAATCCTCGCTTGTGCATATGCTTGGTTTAGATCTAGCTTGGAGAAGATTGCTCCCTTGGATAGGCCTGCAAATGTTTATTTATCGTTGGTAATGGATACTTATCCTTATAAAGTGCAGTATTAACAGCCACCCTGTAGTCACCACAGTCTGAGGTTTACATCTTTCTTTCTTATGATGACTGTGGTTACTCATTTATAAAGGGTGACTGGCTCCATAAAGTGCGAATTTTTCAATATCTTCAACTCATTTACTTCTTTGTGCAGAACGAATGGTACAGGGTGGGTTTTCAGAAATGTTGGGGGTAGTGAGCTGTTTAGATCCAGGCTGACTTTTGGTCCTCAGTAATTTCCAACTCTTCCCCAAAGCAGACTCGCAATGCTGAACGATTCTTGGAGTGAGTGGTTTCCTATAACTTCCAACCCCAACTGGAAAAACCAATTCCAACCAAGCAAGCTGGGTCCTTGGCCTTCTACTTCCACCAATGATGGAGCTACTATTTATCTTCTCTGAAGCTATTTACGTGGAGCACCCCATTGGAAGCCCACATTTTAAGATTCTGTGGGCACTGCTGAAGGGGGCATTCTTCTGAACACAGCTCAGAGTGTGTGTGCACTCATTATCACTTCAAATGTGTGGGGATTCATGTCCTTTTCTACCACTATATTGATTGGTGGTTTAGGGTCTAGTGATGGCATTTACCATTAGAACTTGATTATCTGGTAATTCCAGTTTAGTATTGATTGCAGATAGTTCCCGGGGAAACAGGTCCAGGCTTGGTTCATGGTCAAGCCTAGTTTATGTGTGTGTCGGTGATGCCTTTGTCTATTGAATAAACCCTATACTCACTCGCTTCCTAGTATTTCGTTCACCCCCTCTCATGTATGTTCATACAAAGTACCCTTTTCGATCACAAAACCTGCCAAAGAGTAAAGCTATCTCCAACTTGCACTCCCTTATTGTGTGATGGGTCTCACCGCATCAGCAACAAGACAGGCCTGTCTCCTGGTGTTCCTTAGCGTGTTGGGGAGTCTGCTTGTATGCATTGACGTTTGTTTGGTTATTAGACCTAAAATTGTGGGGCCCCGATCACAGCTATTGTGAGGTATTCCTTGCTTGATTCTTGGTTCATATCTCTGAGGTCGGCTTTGATTGCTTACTTTGTTAACATATGTATAGTGTAACAAAGAACTGGTCTTCGAAAGACATTATTAATAGTGTTATAATTTCAAGGATATTTTAGCGTTGTGAACAAACATGTGGGTTTGGTTGCCATATAATTTAAGGAGTGCTTTTTTTTTAGCCATTTTTATATCTGATTGTGTAGTTAACACTACAAAACAAAGTTAATATGCATCTGCGTTTGAGGGAGTTATAGTTACCTGAACGGGTAGGATGGATATATATACATTTCCAGATGAGTACAAAACTCGTCTGTCGACGATAGCCATTTTGTCACTTTCTTAAATCAGCTATTGGTAGCGATTGCGAGAACTATATTTACTCAACGCGCAAACGTACTGTAAGCTAGGGTAACCTAGCAACAAGATATCGAACTAAGTTCTGGAAGCGATGTGAAAAAGCTTCGGAAAAAGGACACCAGAGGTATACACCACGTGCATTAAATGGAAATATTTTAGATACATTTTATTTCCTATTGTGTAATTAGTGCGTTTTGGTTTCACACTATTTTAATTTTTAACTCTTCCTCCTTATTTTACGCCGTTCTGATTTATTATCGTTGTTCCATTTAGTTTATTTAAATTTATTACAGACTTTTCTTACCTCCAAGACAACGTTTTGTCTTTGGAATTTTTGGAACGTTTTTAAAGAGGGAAGAACTCGTGACCTGGGAAAGAGACTCTTGCCATGTTCGCTAAAACACTTTAGGAAAGTGGATTTTCACCCATGTTAATCAGAAGCTTTAATAGTAAATTGTGACTAGCGTCAGTAGTTGAGGGGGAAAAAGGAAGGTCTCAGGTTCGATTTTCGGCTTGGCCAGTTTATTGTACCTAAATTCTACTAAGTTTCGGAAATTTTCAAACAATAACCCAAAGGTATATGTTTCTTCCTAGAATGCAGCAAATTTTAAAACGACGCCTGGACTACAAAATTTTATCGGACTTAATCTAATACATCCTACGTTTCCAGAACTAAAAACATTAATTTTTCAAGATAGTAACACTTTACTTTTCGGCAAAAATATGACTTTTAACAAAATTAATACTTTTTATTCAATTATGACAAAGGATACATTGTTGGACTTAAGTGAAAGGATATTTATTCGTTTTAATTTTTACTTTATATTGTTTAAGTATATTCCAACTTAATTTAATAAGAAATGTCCTTGTGTAACTTTAGTATTAAACTAGCGGAGTACTCCAAGGGAGAATTGTCGGATTTTTTATTTTATTTTATTCAGCAGTGAAAGAATGCACATTCTTCAATAGCTTACCTTATGTTTTGTGGGTTGACCTAACAATACATGCTAACTTGTATGGTATTGTTGATATAATTGTATGTGGCTATTGTTATCACCTAGACAACTCTAGACACCAGGTAATATTTTGTTCGAGATGGTGTTGACCTCGTCTGGTCATGAACTCATTGCTCTACGAGTAGGTTCCCAAAGCTAAGAGCAATGTTTATTGGCTCACCCAGAGCGAGATTGTCTTACCACGCTACTAACTATTGCTCAACCAGATCACGTGTTCTGCCAAATCGTACGTTGCTGTTCCGCAAGTTTTCAACAATTTGGGACGTTTCACAATATTATCTCAACATAACCTCAACCGCTTGGCGTTTCCGAATCATACCACTGGATTGTTTACGTGTAATTCCGGTAATTGCGATATATTTACACACAATGGTTCTTTTTACTACCCGTCGCCACTGTTATGTACTTGTTAAGACCACACTACGCGTTGTTACTCTGTATTGTTCCCTTTGTATTCACACGCTTGTAGCTACCATATTGGAACGTGCCGTGAACTAGAGTGCTGGTTGGCACTGAACAAATAATAGACGTTGTCTCCGTTCACTTAATGTCAATCTAACCTAACCTAACCTAACCTAACCTAACTCCTTAACAATACATGAACAAAATATTAAAACTTAATCGTCTAGCATCATAAGACAAGACAAATAGTCTACAATAAGTAGCAGTTTGCCCAACCTTCTGATCCAAAGAGAAGAGGATTTAAGATAAGTGGAATCATAATTCTTAAATTAATAAATTTCTCAAATTAATATAATTATAATTAAATCTTTTTCCAAAACTTGTTTTCCTAAATTTAGTCAGTTTTTCAAACACTTAAAAATATCTTTTGTAAGGAGTTACACATTCAATTTAAATAAGAGCTTGATTATTTTTTATCGTGTTTAATGTTTGTAACTTATCAAGGGTTATTTAACTTACATATAAATTTGTTTCGGTATGACTTTCATCATGTAAATTATTGTAATGTATTGCATATTTGACTGCTTGTTAACTATTCTATACACATTTTATTAAATAGCTTTAGTCTAACTTTGATTTGATTGATTTCTCACAACATTATAATATTCTTATAATATAAGCTTTTAAAAATGTGTTTAAAAGAATTTCATGTTATATTGAAAGGAACCTTCCATTAAAATACAAGTTATGGGGGAATTAGTGTGAGTCCCCTCCCTCCTCCTGTCCTTATCCCCCCTCCCGTGCCAGGCACACCCACACTAATGTCTCACTTCCGAGATTAAGTAGGTATCTAGCCTTCCTCAAACAAATTAAAGTCATATTTGAACAGGTTAAGATAATAAAGATATGTTTGTTAGTGGGTTTGGAGCTTCATAACCTATTTATATAAAAATCACCGCAGTATGAGGACAGTGTTATATAAGTACTTTCTATCCGGCGTAGGAGTGGTGGTGATAACTAACACAAGATTATTATTGTAAATACTAGTGTAAAGTCACTCATGTTTATCTCTGTGGAAATAATTAGTAGTATGAAACGCTTCTAGAAGTGTGATATTTTTATTTGGTGGGGCCAGGTCAAAGCTTACCGGTGTGGATTTTTTCTCACCATATGTTAACATATTACATTAAATTTATTTAAATTTTCCTGATTCCTAAAAATCACTAGAATTACAAAATCACTAAACACATCTACAAACAGAAAGAGTTAAAAAATAGGGTCTAAAGGTTTTAAATTAACTACCAAGTGATGACATTACTAGTACAAAAGTTGGGCTCGTTAGTTTCTTAGTGACAGTTCATGAGGACCACAGTGTTTTAAGCATTATATTAATCTGACTAATATATGCCTGTTTTTTTACACCTGTTCGTTGTGTTTTTGTACTGAAATTTTGACCACAGAATCTATCTGTTGTGCAATATTTACTGTTCCGAAAGTTTTACACTTATAAACGTTTTCCAAATGAATTCCACTTTCATCGTGTTTTTTAATTTTCCACCTAAATGTTTTAAGATTATTACAGCCTACCTTTGACCACAACCCCTCACCACCAAATAATAAACAATACAAACAAAATAAGCCCGGGTTTTCTTCACTCACAGTTAACCACAATTGTTTACCAAACAAAGCATTAGAAAAAGTTCATTTTTTCTTGCCATCCACCTGTATAAATGTAAAGTCATTAGGATGATGTACTGCTAACAGTTTGATTTCAAGATTTTCAGTGCAGTTTTAATGAATAAAATTAATTTTAACTAATAGTTTACTTTATTCATTTTAATTAATTATTTTCACGTATAATCTTACTTCTCGGGTCTTATCACATACTAAAACACAAATACATAATCGCAAAAACAAACGATGTACCACTTTTATCCTATAGCAAGCGGACCCGCTCAGTTTGTCCCCATCCTCTAATGTAAAGCTGACCCGGAGTGGTAAGGGGATTGACCTGGCTGTGGCTTCTCTGAGAGGGCATGTCAGACCTGGCCCTGCTCAGCTTCTATATTGTCACTAGAACGCTGGTACAGTCCATACGTGACGTTTGGAGCGAGGAATGAATAATTTTGACTTAAATACTGTTTAACGAATCCAATAATTCACAGCCTGTAGAAAATGTTGTTCCACTTTTTTCATGTTTTTTTCAAAATAATTTATAGAACGATAAGGAAGGAAAAAATATTAGGTTAAAAACGGTTGTAAAAATGTTGGTGGGGCCTGGCCCCTGGCTTCTAATAATACTTCCCTAATGATTACTCTATAATTGGATTTTCCATAGCTTATTGAACGAAAAAAATATTAATAAGACACTTTTATAATTTTTGTTTCGTGGTTGTGGCAGCAAGAGATATTAAAGTGCACGGAATAATAAAGTAAACAGTATTATATCCATACGTGTATCATCTTTAAACTGGCTACAATAAATTATAAAATAAATGTTTTTTTAAAAAATTAGAGAAAGGACCATACAGAATATTAGTTTCAAAATAAATATTGCAGGTACATGCGCATGAAAATAGCCAAACAGGGTTTGTATGACGTTATCAAACACCAGTAGCATGTATGACTGATCAGGACAATTTGGCCTTTGACCCCGATCTGTGTTTTCCTGGTGATGTAATCACGATGTCGCAACGCTGTGTAACTTAATCATGATGTCACAACACTGATTTGTTTATTTTGGTTTGGGTGACATAATTGTCTATTTGATTTTTATGTATGCCCGTTGGTTTCATATGTGTACCCATTGGTTTTCATGTGTAACCATTGATATTTTACGTGTTCCCATGGGTTTTTATGTGTTCCCATTTGTTTTTTAAGTGAGACCCATAGGATAGAATGTCTGGGTAGGATTGGGACTGGTGCGAGAGTTTATTTGTGGCAACTTTTTTATTGATGGGGGAGCTTGCAGTCCGTGGCATTGGGCACTACTCCCGCAAAGTCCAATAAAATGTCAGCATTTCTTTCTATGAGGGCGGGAGCGTGCAGGAGCATCCTCTCTCTACGTTAGTCTAATATAGAGTTAGAACTACAGACCTGGTCTCCCTGTCACAAGCCTCTGAATCTATTTAGGTATCGCAACCCTCCTCCGGCAATGGGTTTTCCCTGAGAACTCATATCTGGCGCCAGTTTGGCAACTTGATAAGACAAGTCAAGACAAGAATATATCGCAGCCTTGAATGATGTTGCAACCCTCCCCCATCTATGTGATGATGGGTTTTCCCGGTGAAGTCATCGAACCCTGGCACAAGTTTGGTGGCTCGACAAGACAAGTCAAGACAGGAATAGATCACAACCTTGAAATCGTGAGCTAGTACAAGGGGTAATTGGCCTTGTTCATGACTGATTCCAGTTTGGTGGTTCGATAGGTTGAGATTCGTATCTGATGACACAGAGGTGAACCTACGTATTGAAATAAGGCAAGGGATGAACAGGTTTTGCGTGAATAAAACAATATTCCACACATATATTTATTGTACATTAATGGTTTCACATATTGTACCAACTACCATATCTTGAATCTATGGACACAATAGTTTAAAAGAGGGTGATGTAAACCATAAGGAATTTAAAAATACAAAAAATATGAATATTTGCGAGTTTAAAAAAAATTGAATTATTTATTCTAGGATAAACAACAGTGGTAAATAAAAACTACATGGCCTCACAAGGAAAGTTGAAGAGTGTTGAAAAACATAAATATGGCAGAGACTGCACTTGCGCAGTTCATTTGAGAATATAGTTCACAATCTAAAGGTAAATTATTCATTTATAAGAATTAGTCTGAAAGCGACCCAACAAAAATGGAAATTGTTAGTATACTAATACAGAATATGATACTAATAAAGAGCTTGAAGAGCCTTTATTAAACGGTTAGCAACGTTCTTAAATCACCATTGTGAATTCAGACTAAACAAGTAGTTTAAACCATTAAACTATTGAATCCTTAATATAGTAATAAATAACTTAAGAAGCTTCTTTTGAACGTTTAACAACACGTCTGAATATACATTGTGAATTCCGACTCAACATATCTACATTTTACTATTAGATTTAAATTTAAAGAACCATTCTGATATTTAAAACTTGTAACTTTTCACTAAACGAATCGGTAAATGTTAAAGTTAAAACTTATAAACAAACAAAAATGAATTACTTTTTTATTTTATTCATAGAAAATACATCTACAAAATATTACCTATAAAAGAAACATTATCAAATTTTAAAGTTCAAACAGTTATTGGTAGCCACAAGACAATAACAAATATATTTAAACTAAATATTCCAAGCTAGAAAAAGAATCAAATGAGGCTACCTAGTATCATCTCTAAAAGTTACAAAGAAATTAGCCCTCAAGTGGCAAAAGAAAACATTATAAGTATTTCAAACAAAAATTTACTTTCAAAAATTAAATCTTCTATTGATACATTTACTGACACATACGCTGTAGTATTTCAGTTACATAATTAATATAAGCGCTCAAAAAACTCAAACCCATTAATGGTTGTTTGGATTTTAAATAATCATTAAAATATATAAAGTTTATATATAGCCATCCTGGTGTTATAGCGTCCAATTCCAAACAAGTATCTGCCGTGGAAGTGTCGGATGTAATGACCAATCATATTTGCAGAGTTATCTCGTTACATAGGTCTAGTCGATGGGTAAAGAGATGGGATTTTTCATTTTAAAATTACAACCTCAAAAGACTAACTCGTGCTAACAGCACTCTCTTGTTAGCAGTTAACAAGCTTGGGTCGTTCCCAAAACACGTACGCCGGAAATGGTGAGTTGGCTGTCGACTCTAAGTACATCCATCTAATCACGTACACCAAGTATTAGGTTTGTTGCAATCAACTTGGCTCGTTCACAAAACACGTACGATGAAATGGTGAGTTGGCTGTAGAATCGATTTACGCCCATTCAGTCACGTACACCAAGTAACGGGTTAGTTGCAATCAAACTTTTGAGTGACAAGCTGGGGAAGCCCAGCCAAGCCAATCAGAGCATTTCTGGACTACTCTATTTGACTGTATTGTTGCTGCATAGCTTGTTAGAACTTCTCTTCATTTTAGAATTTGGTGCGAGCTTGTTGTTCATGGGCTTACGCTAACCCAGAAGATACAATGTGTGAGTACAGTACATATATTATACATAGTAAGCTAAGTAATCTTAAATATTGCAGGATATCTATGAATATCTTCATTATTTGGGGAGGGTAGAACTAATATAGACTTAGCTAGTAATGCTAATGTTACAATATATACATAATATTTACTATACATTTTTTAAAGGAATCTTGATGTGTTAGTAAAATTGTTTTTAGTACACAATCCAACATGTAATAGTCTAAACCAATGAGTTGACGTGTATAGTATGTAGCACTGAGAGGATCCAGGTTTCTGATGTGATTTTCCACGGTAGGCTGCTCAAGGTCGATTACCTACACTGTTTCTGTTAGCGCGTCGCATACATCCTAGACGAGTGTGTCGATAAAATAGTTCCAATATCGTGCGATAGGTGTCAACCACATATCCTGTCCGTTGATGGCAACGTCGATAAGGTCCCACACTTCACAAAGACGTACCCTGCAAGGTTGTGGCCCGTTTGAGTCCGGTGTCTTGTTTCTCGCTTATTACGACCATATGGTCACCACACATGCATCTCAGAGAGATTTCATGATTAGTCGGACTAATATTCTGAGGAGGTTGCGTGTTGCTGAAAAACTTTGATATGACCGACTTATAGTTGCCCAGTTATTGCCATTCCATACGGCTGAACACCGCACAATTCCCTTCGCGTTTTTCTAGCTAGATATAGGGCGTAAAGTTGTTCTTGACACACATGCCGACGATGACTCGTTTGACGTCAACAACTTCATTCAGTGGAAATAAGTGTTGAAAATACTGGTGATGACGAGCAGCTTCACCGACTTTGCTTTGCGGGTGCAAACATCTTGACCCGAAATGATGAGTAAACGCCTCAACGACTGTCATGATGATGGCTGGCATGCCATCAGGACTTTCTTTTATAACCAACGGAGAGATGATAGGGCACACGTGGATTGGACGCAGCCTCTTGAAGATCGGCTGGACCCTAACGTCTTGAAATTGTGTTGTAATATATCAACACCTTAGCGTCGGTTTATATATGTTTGGTGGGTGAGAATAGGGCTAGAAAATTTTCATCGGAATGTTCTGGGCACGATAGCGAAGGTACATGAGACAGTAATGGCCACAAATGTCTGAGACTGTGCTTTGAAGTTGTATCGTGTTACGAGTCCAGTGGAAAACGTTTTTGCATATACATTCCTAATGTAACTTTATACGGGGTGGAAAACCATAACTGTCAAAGTATTCTCCCACGCAGTTTTTGTCAATAAAGATGGCGACCCAATGCGTCCCAGGCTTGGTGTGTGGATACGTGTTAATGAAGAGAGTGGCGGGTTGCGCTATCCTTGCGGGTAGTTGATCAACAGGGAAAACACCCGATCGTGTAGAACGGAAGCAATAATTTGTTTTCAGCGCTCGTCTTATGGTGTGAGAGCCTCTCTTAAATCATACAATCTCGAAGTCCACAAACGATGGAGGCCGAACAGAAGTTCCAAACGGAACTATGTGCCAGGCACATGGTGTGTCCCAATTTAAGTGTTTTCAAAGAAGAACAACCTCTGTAGTACAGATCTACGACCAGCGTAGACGTGTATTTGGCTAGAAACGTTTTCTTTTCTGCCCTCTTGACTAAGACAGTTTCTGCACACATTGTGGCATGAGAGATGAGGAATTCCAGCAGGCTTTAGTCCACATTATCACTATCCCAGAGAATATCATGTAGTTTGTTGACGATATAGTTGGCTTGCTTTTTAGCGGTGGCGTAAAGTTCCTCGATGCCGTAAGAGGGTTTTAGTAATGTTGAAGTAATGTACCACTTACAGATAAAACACTCATTTCCTTGATGATAAACTCTTTGCTGTCCTAGATGAAGCTTTGGAAATCTACAATGACATCCATGATTTAAATGACGTGGGTAAGGGGTGGGAAGTTGCTTATATTAACTCCCAAAATCAGTCACGACGTCTCTGTCATTGTCAATGGTGATTATGGTTGCAAACTTTCCAAACATGATACAGTTGACGGGTTCAGTGGGAGCTCTGGCGAAGATCACTTCGATGCTCAGAGAGCCATGCCTCGTCAAATTCCAATGCGGTGTCATGTGGGCGGAAAGATTAGGTGTTAGATCGAAAGCCATAAGATGATATCCCTTAGGGTGGGCTTCCCGTGTGATGTCACTAGCTTCGTTCATGAAATGGATACTCATTCCAGTAAACAGTGTGTGGTAGGACATGACATATTTTACGTTCGATAAATCGTGCTGTAGTGGTTTTAATGACACTTATTCCCTGTCCACGTACAACAAAAAATGGTTCATGCCGAAGGTTTGGAAATCGCATGGGTTCTTGGTGGCGTCTCAGTTGAACGTAGCGTTTGTTGAAAATTCCACCATACATCGTTTGGGTAGCTGTCCAGTGAATACGTTGTCCAGTGATTTACCTTGCACAGCCGTAGGAATAGTGAGTGTTTTTACTTAAACGCAGGTAATATGAAACTTTGGAGGACTGACGTTTAATGCCTTGGCATGTGCCAGTAGTATAGAAGGTGCTACATGACACGTCGCACTAGAAGACAGGCTTCGACGATGTGAACCTTGAAGTGCGGGATTTCAGGGGCAAACATAATACTAAACCTTTCTCTGGAACGGACCAACTTGACTATAAGTTCGGTACCATTCAAAAGATATCACTCCTGGTTAAACACATCACCGTGTAGATACTGCAAAAGATCCACAGTCTTACTCTTTTCAGTGAGACTGCTACGAGCCTTAAATCCCTTGCTAATGGCGGTAATCTCTTAATAGGTTTCAGGGCTGTCTGAGAACCACATATCATAAGTCAGATAAGTTATTTTGGATTCACTGTTGTAATTGAGCGGCGTCTCAAAGTACGGTCTATAAACATACGTGTTGCTGGATGGTGAGACTAGTTTTTGGTTTAAAAACACAGTTTCCTATATGAATAGTGAATACAGCCAGTCGTTGACGGGAGTGATTTGATCCCCATCTGTAAAAGTACCAACATCGGGTTTAATGATAGCCAACCTGAGATAGAGCATGGTCTGTGATATATCTATATAGAACTCGCCTTGACAGGTAACGGTAAATTCAATTGGTGAAACATTGGTGAGGGAAGATACAGGACTGTACAGGATCCATTGTCCAATTTAAAGACTTGTTTGCGTCGGTGGGATGAAAAAGAGATCGAGTTCACTCCTGGGAGACTTGTAGGGCCGGAGGTGTAGAAAAGAAATGTAAACTGAAAATATCTACCTCTTCAAGCAAAGGCTTTAAAAGTTTTTTTACTTCGGCTCCTGTGAAAAAAAGTTTTAAAGTGACGAAAGTGATAATCATGCATATGTTGACGTTGACGAGTTGTCAATAGCAGTTGCTGTTAACGAACCATCTAAAAGTCGACAAAATGTTGAAATTATATGTTTATTTTATAAAAGTAATTTAATTGTTAATTTAAGGTACCTGACTACGTTCGAAATTAAAAAATATATTTATTATTTTACTATTATAAATTGTTATTGCATTTCTTGGAAGATTATAGAACAAAATGATAAAAATTTAAAAAATATATATATATATATATATATATATATTTTAAGGGGAGAAGAAAATTACAATTTGTTATGTAGGACTGATTAAAACTATTAAACTAATGACCTTTAAATACCCGCGTTCAGTTTAGGAACAAAAATTAAAGGATGATATCGTGGCTTCTGCTAACCGCAGAGAACAATCAAAAACTGTTTTGGAAATCTAAAAGATTGTTCTTTCATTCAAATTAATTAAAATTAAAATGTTTGTTTAATACTTAGGCCTATAAACTTTAAAATTAACTTTGCCTCGCAGGAAACTTCAAAAATAAAGCGTGAAGATTAGCAAGAGCAAAACCCAATTGACTATTATCATTATGTACCTGAAGAAAATGTAGGTGTGTCTCTATTGGCACTTAATGCACAATCAGAACAGTTGACACTTTATGAATTAATGGGAGAAACAGGTTTTGAATGATGATGATCAAATTCGAGCCACTGATAAGGTAGGATTTCATAAACTAAAGCTTAAAACTATCATATTTAGTCCTCTAATTTAAATATAATATTTTTATATTTTAAGGGAACTTAAAAAAAGAGGCTTTATATGCGTATTAATGATAATGACATTGACATATTTGAGATTAATTATTAAATATGTTGCAGTACTTTTCCGTAACAATAAGTCCTAGTTAAATTTTGTTTTTTGTTTCAGGGATTGCTCAAATAATAGTCACTGACGCTATAAACTGATTGTGAAGAGTGGCGATCTACAATCACTGCCGATGTCCGAAAATTGATAGTTCAGCGAGGTTCTGTACAAGTAACTGACGTAGACTTTCATGTTGAATTTAAAGGTAGGAAGCTTCCTCCAAGCTACTACGTAATACGACTTTGTAGTGGGGAACAAGCTCACTGGATTTGGTTGACATAATCTGTAATCAATAATTCTGTATTTTGTTTTGCCTGCAAACTCTTTGGAAAATTACATTAATCTCTTGCTGGAGACCAAGGATATTCCAACAGGCAAAACTTGACTAAAGAGTTGACTAGTCCCCGACCCATTTAAAAAAACATGAGAGGCCAGGGGTATGACGATGATTCCAACATGAAAGGGATGCATTTTGGAGGTCAAAAGAGAATACTAGACCTTAAGTGTCGGGCCTTTTTTGTACCATGTAGGATCCATTCCCTAAATATTGTTGTAAACGATGCTGCCCTGTCCTGCACCGTTGCAGTAGACTTTTTAGTAACATTCAAGAAGTGTATAACTTCTTTTCAGCATCACCTTAACTCTGGACCATTTTAATGACGCACTCACCCACATTGATAATAAAACCTCTCAGCAGCACTCGTTGGGAAAGTAGAATTAAGGCCATGTTGCCCCTAAGGTACTATCCTGAGCTAGTTTATGATGCTGTGTATCAAGTTTCTTTGCTGTGTAGTCACCTGGCATTAGATAATGTTTAAAATAAACACGGTTAGTAAAATGTCACAATAAGTCACCTATTTACAAAGTCCAATACAGTTCATTACAGATAAGTCGAATTATATATTTCTCAGATCCAAATCTTAAATTTCCTTCGAATCTTAATAAATTTGTACAATTTTAGTTAGGGTGAAAATATATAAAATTTAATTTTAAAAACAATTTGTTAAAGTCTTGGTGCCACTGGTAAATGATATTTTGTTTGTCTTGTCTATAACAACATAAACAACCAAGAAAGCACTTTTAGTGCAAATCAATTATATTAAAAGAAGGTTGTCCTTTTTTTTATGATTCTTCCTTCCAGCTACACAAATATTTGTAATTCTTTTAATCGATTGCTTAAAATTGTTATTTGTAGTCCGTATTCATATTGTACTCTAGATATACACGAGCATTTCACTGTTGTATTATTATATAAGGTGTGTACTGTTTCCAGTAGACCAACCCCCTCGTTACAACAACACTTTGACCAACCTATGCCACAACATCAAGTGCTCACATCTATGCTTGCTAGTACCTTGAGGACATCGCTGTCTCTGTCCAGATAATGACAATTCTCACAGCACCAACGAGGTCACATGTGACGCTGTGGCCAAACGTCCTCGGCCATCTCCGCACATCTGTATCTGTCGTAACGGTGACTTGTGTAATAAGACAGACACTAAGGACCTGACATGCGAGTGTCCCGAGGACTTCCTTGGCAGGTTATGTGAGGACTATGTTCTCAAGACGGGCTCTCCAGGCAGTGGGGCTAACAAGGCTACTATTGTCGTAACAATCGTGGTGGCACTATTGGTGCTGCTCATTGTGGGTGCTGTCTACTTTTGTCTTCTAGAAATGACCCTTGTAAGTTAGATATAAACATTGGTAGATATTGGGAATACACAGTTTTTAGATCAGCTAGAGCTCAGTCAACTATAAAGTGTATTATTTAAACTAAGGGTGTGCGAAACTTCAACTTGGCTTCGGAACAAATATCAGCTTTGACTTATCTTCGAAAACAATTCCTATTTCAACAAATGCTAAGCTTCTTCAGTAAAAATATTGACCGTTAAAATTCATATGGAAAAATCTAGAGTAATTGAATTATAAGTAGTGATAAATGGATTTATCAGAATAAAACAAAATATTACAAACAATTTTGTGCAATATAACATTTACCAAATGATTTTAATGCATAACGTTGTATCTATTAAAATTAATAACCACAAAATAATATTTTTTTAAGCTTATAACAAACAAAAAATATCATACTCTTTAAATTGAAAAATGACACTTGGACACAGGAATTGAACCCAGGACCTTTAGCTTAGTCCACCAATGCTCCACCCACTGAGCTATTTAGGAATCGTCTCATGCTCAGGCCTATTATTCACTCAAATTTTAAGGCAGATTCTATAATGTATGTGTGAAAACCATCAGCTACAATGAGTGAAGAATGACCCTGAGTACGTGATATTTCTTGGATAGCCCAATAGTTATAGCATTGGTGTACTAAGCCAAAGTTATTGGGCTCGATTCCCATGTCCAGATGTCATTCTTCAATCTAAAAAGTAAGATATTAAATGTGGCTGTAACCGTAACTAACAAATATATTAGATTAGCTATTTAATCCACCATTAAAAAAATCAATGGTTCTTCTCTTGGAACTGAAAAAAATTGTATTTAACACACCCTTAATATTGATCTGGCAATTACTTGGCCATGATTTTAACATCTGTATTTGATTTGTCTTGGTGGGAAGTCCCCGGGCATAGCCGGTCTCAACAACTTTGAAAGTGTTTCATTCAGGCAAGGGATGGAAGTGAAGTTTGATACTCCAACTTTCGCAAGAATTCGTACTCAGGTATGAGCTGTAAGTCTATATATGACAATAATGCAATGTAATTCAATCAAAGCTCTTTAAAATTAAAATACAAGGGAACGTTAATAACACTAGTTTTGTACCAAGTAATTCAGTAAACAATTTTGTTGATGATATTTTATACACACTAAGGGAAAGCCTTAAAAATATCTAACATATAATCATTCCTGTCTCGACTTGTCTTGTCAAGCCACTTAACTAGCGCCAGGTATGAGACACCGGGAAAAACCCATTGCCTGGGGGAGGATTGCAACATGACTCAAGGTCATTATCTGTTCCTGTATCGACTTGTCTTGCCGAGTCGCCAAACTGGTGCCAGGTGTGAGTTATCAGGGAAAACCCATTGTGACATCATTCAACGTCACGATCTATTCCTGTCTCATCTAGTCGATCCACCAAACTGGCGCCAGGTATGAGCCATCAGGGAAAACCCCTTGCCGGATGGAGGGTTGTGACACCAAAATAGATTCAGAGGCTTGCGACAGGAAGACCGGGCCAGTAGCTCCCACTCTCTGTTAGACTGCCATTGAGAGAAGATGCTCCTGCACGCTCCCGCCCTCACGGGCAAAATTGGCGAAATTTTATGGGATGTCGCGGGAGGAGTGCCCGACGCGAGGAACTGCACGCTTCCCCATCAATAAAAAAACTGCCACAAATAAACTCCCCATGCCAGTTCCAATCCTACCCAGACATTCGATATAATGGGACACACATACAAACTAAATAGACCTTTACGTCTCCCAAACTAATATAAACCAATCAGGGTTGTGACAATGACGTCACACAACTTTGCGACAACATGATGACGTCACCGGGGAAAACTCAGATCAGGTAAAGGACAAAGGTCGAATTGTCCTGATAGGTCATCTAAGCTACTAACACCCTTATTTCGTCTGGTTTGCCATATTAATTTATGAAGAGTAGCAGCCTTTTAGAATATCTCGTTTGGAAAGTATTTTTAAGTGGCCCACAAAAATAAAGTTTGTTGTTAAAGTTATGTTTGTCAAATGTGACGGCAACTCAAAATATGGTCTGGCAGATCATGTAGTTTGGTGAATTTATACGTTAGAGTAGATATAGGTAACTTCCTATATATCAGTTACCTACATTCCTATGCACCATAAACTGTAAAAGTGTATGTGTAATCGGGAGTACTCGATTCTTCCGGGATTACTCGAGTAACTTTACCTGACTCTGTAATTCTTTTATTTTCTCTTTTCTTACCAGCTAAGTTAGAATCGACTTTATTGGTTGGGCGGTTTACCATGCTATTTACAATCAAATGGCCTATTCCCTTAGAGCTAATTTTTCACCAACAGTTTCTGCTGATACGCAAAAATGACCCTTTATGGCTTAAATGTTGCACGTGCATTTTCAATATAAAATACTCGCAGAGGCAAAGTACACAATCGAAAAGCATGCTAACTAAAATCATATTTCCGATTATTTTTAAAAGCACTCGATTTTTTTAACTCTGCACTTCGGCGGTGTTATTAACCACAATCGCATGTAACGAAACTAATTATTTTGATTATAATTTCTCCTTATAAAGTGAAACTAATTAGAGTAAGTTACAAAATAGAAAAAAAACAGCTTTTACTTTTAAAAAGGTACATTTATTATCAATTTATTTATCATGAATGTATAAAGAAAATATTATTTTATTAAAAAGAGCACAAAACTTTTTTTGAGAGACACTTCTTAAAACGCATAGTTTCATATTGACTGCATACAACGTGAAACCTGAAAATAAGGGGGTGGAGGTCACTGTCAGTGTCGACTAATTACTACAGGAAGAGATTATTGACATGTTAATGTTATTAATATCGAATCCCATTGCAGGACTCCCGAGTAAAGTTGTCCAACTGATTGCCACGGGAGGGAACTGCAAGTCTTATGGAGAAAAGATTTATCTTCGTTCTCTCTCTGTTACCGGTTGCCAAACCTTCAAGCTTTCATTTGTTGGGAAGTGAGGGGGGAGGGTTTACTTGGAAATCCCTCATTGTAAACAATGCGGCATGGGGAGGTTGGGGGGTACAATTGACAGGCAAAAACATTTCCTATCGGTGTACAACATTTTCTAGAAACATTAACTATTTCCACAATAGTATTTTTTTCAAGATTTAAGTCTATTAACTTTTTCTATTTCCCACGTAGTTATGCTTAAAACTACTTTACGTATAAAGCTTTTTCCTTCATAATTAATATAAAAACAATTTGCATAGCCGCATGAGTTACTGAACAAATTTCGTCTTTACGAATTTAG
Source organism: Timema californicum (assembly GCA_902141385.1). Lineage (NCBI taxonomy): Eukaryota > Metazoa > Arthropoda > Insecta > Phasmatodea > Timematidae > Timema > Timema californicum. The sequence continues at coordinate 20,511 of CABFOW010005881.1, forward strand.
GTGTAGACTCTTAACACCATTGCCCTTTCTTTACTACTTAATATTTTCCTCTTGGAATGTAATTGCTTGTAACAAGCCGGAGACTCCATAAATTGTTGATAAATTTTAACTTTTAACAATACACTATTATTCCAATAAATATATTACTATACACATAAAACTATAATTCCACAAACTTACGGCAAAAAAACAACAAAAAACACAACCAACACATACACAAAATCTTAATGTGTTCAATAAAGAGAAAAAATTCTACACAGAGTACTAATAAAATGTGTCTATTTAGGAATGTTTTTGAGCTAGCTAATAGGAACACGAGACTCAGACTACTGTAACTTTACGACCGTGCTGATGGAAGAAGCCCCTATTACTGGCAACAACGACAGCGCAGCATTGCCAAATTTGATATACATTCGAAGGAAGACTGATCACG
>CABFOW010005882.1:0-17490 GCA_902141385.1 Timema californicum
CTCTCCTCAAACAGGTACTCAGTTCGAGAAGGAAGATAAGACCCAAAAGGGAATTTGGTCTTCTATTCTGCCGCACCTTAAGATCTGATATTAAATTTGGAAACTCTTGAAACTGAGACACAGTGTTAATTTTAAAATTTTAATAAAGCAGATATTTAAATTTTAGTGGGCAATTTATATTGCTTTCACTAAATTTATCATAAAATATCACGCTAATTTAATACAAATCCTTATGCTCACTCTTAAGCTACAAAATGGTAACTCCGCTAGGTAGAAAGAGGACAGTTGCAAGCGGGGAAACCAATGATTTAGGAAGAGCAGAACCTATTCTATATTTTAAGAGTAGGCCTATAATGATCCATACATATGTCATGATAATGTCCTAGCTATAGCATGTATGAAGATGGGTGTTAGATTATCATGTTATCTTGTAATGTCCACAGGACTGATGCTCTCATCCAGAAGACGATACGTTTAAAGTTCGCTGATTGTACTGTTCTCACAGTGGCTCATCGTCTGAATACTATTATGGACTCTGATAAAGTTCTCGTCATGGATGCTGGCAGGATGGTGGTGAGTATAGTTGCTTTCTTAGCATTCATCATCCCTTTAAAACAATATGTATAGTGAGTTTAAATATTGATTTTTGTTAAACATTGACTAGAAAAAGTTTTCTTTGTGACAGCCGATTTTGTTAAAAATTATTTGTAATAACCCTATGCGAGAGTAAATAGTTATATATATATATATAAATTCGAATGTTCCAAGTAAGTGCTGGAAATATTCCACTATATAATATATTTACTTAAAACATAGGTATATGTTTTTATCCAAAAGATAGATCAAGGTTTTTATCTAAAACATAGATATATAAATATGGGTTGCTAACCAAATATTCACGCCCTCTTTTCCCTTTGTTTTATGACACCAAAATGTTTGCTTTATAATTAATTTATTGACTGTACACTCTGCCAACGTACTATGATTGTTTTGATTATTTGAAAATTCTATATTATAAATAGCATGTACATTGCGAAGAACAAACAATGATTGTTAAAACTATTTAAATATTTTTATAAATGAAAATAGATCTAGTTGATGTATTTAGTTATGTCAAGTTATATAATAGGTACCGGTTCGTGGAAGCAAAGTATATTAGTCTTATTCCTAGGGTATTACATCAGAATATTTAAATACAGGTTTAATAATAAAAGAATAAATACATATATTTGTTCAAAATTAATTTCTTAACCATCTCATGATCATAAATAATTATTTGCTAGCATAATACATAGTTGTATTTATTAATATTGTTCCACAGGCTACAATTAAGTGGAATCAAGAAAAGTTATTAAGTAAACATTGATTGAATGGTAACATGTCTTCTATTGTTACTAGGAATTTGACCACCCTTATCTGTTACTCCAAAACCGGAATGGCCACTTCTCTAAGATGGTCCAGGAGACGGGGAAAGCTATAGTGGACCAGTTGACCCGCATCGCACAAGAGGTGAGAGAGTATGCACATCACAAGATCATCCAATATTTTATTTCCTCCTTATCTTCATACAGTGCCGTGAGGGGAAAATATAAAAATTACCTTCCCTTGTGCTAACCTTATCACTCTTACCAACGTGTTATCTCCCTCTTGCTCTCCTTACAAATGTGTCTCTTACCTCTTTCTGTCCTTGCCGCCCTCACGAATGTATCCCCATTGCTCTCCCTGCCACCTTATTTACGTGATAAAATACGAGCTATAAATGTATAGTATAACAACTCACTTGGTTCGAAGTCGAAGACTGACCATTGTGAAAAACACATACACATACCAGTAGACCGAAAATAGATGTAAAATAGGGTCGTAATACTATCTTGAACACTATAGGTGACACACAATATACTTTAAGAATTAGTGTATCAGTAAGATTATCTTTTGAAAGAAAAATATAATCTTCGGGCTTTGTCTGGAATAAATTGTTCTATTACTAGCTCGTTAAAGTCTGGTATCTTGCGAATCGTTGACTGTTCTATAGACAACATGACCAAAGCTTTTAATCTGTCTTCACTCATGGTGTTTCTTAACCAAATTACAAAAAAAAAAAAGTTAGTTTCTTCACAATATTCTTATTATATTTATTATTATTAGCACCGCTTCTTACTACCCGTTCGGATTATACGCACTTACGCTAATATGTAGTGGTAGGGTGATTGTGAGATGAAATGAAGGATCTACAGCTTAACGTGGAATCCGAACCACGGTGGAGACCTGGCATTCCCCACATTCACAAGTTGTGATTAATACACGTATTGTCAGAGGTGAAGGAAGTGTTTGGTAATAGGATAAATCTGTACTGGGACCGAGGATTGCACCCCGGACCCTCAACACAGAAGTCCAACACCTTACCCTAGACCGTCAGGTCACCTTTTCTTCTCAATAGTTTCTTATAAGAGCGGTGCGTAATTTCACCACTTTCTTTGCAATTTTTTGTACCTGAATTAATTTTAGTTCAAATCGGGCACTGGTCTTACATTTTTTTAGTTTCAAACTTTTCTTATAATGATAAAGAACCAATTTTTTTTATATCGGAAACTTTCATTTTCAATCAACATATTGAAATCTCAAGCGAAAATTAGTAGCGTCGCACTTTCTACGATATAAATAAACGACCGACTGCAGTTTGTATCGCAGGGTCTCACTTGAACTCAGCCCAAAAAAAATCGTGTTAGGCAAGTGGTGAGATAAGGACATTGACGTCAGGTTGTCATGGCTACCACCTTGTGACCCATGCATAGCTTGGGGTGATGGAACAGCCGGCCACAGAGCACGCGTGATGCGATTATAGTTTTACTAATTGCCTCAATCAAATTAGGAAATAGTTCAATGTTTTTTTTATTTGTGTTTTTCATTATGTAATAAAAATATAAGAAAATTGGTATGAATTTTAAAATATGTTGTTGTTTTTTTTCTTTATTTTAGTTACTAGCTTGAAATGTTACGACTGTGTTTAATTAGTTCCCTTCTCATTTTCAGAGCTACATTTCAAACCAGAAGCTAGCAAATGACAGCTGAAGGACAACTCGTTTGATAAAACAACGTTATACAGGCTGAGTAGTAATTCGCGAAAATGGACAGTATCACATTATTAAATGGGTAAATATATGTCGTAAACACTCTTTGCAAAAAATACTTTCTTCCCATACATTTTGAGAAAAACGACATTACAGTTAGAGAGGGTGATGTGATAACACTCTCTGAAATTTCATAGTCACCGGCGATTAGACGTAGACATTAATGCAAACTCATGATTATGTAAGCAGCAATGAACTACACGCGTATAATACTGGGTTATGGGAGCATCTGATAGCCGAGCTGGGCCTGCGGCGTGACTGTACGCTGATCACTTTCCCGGAAGACATCAACAGACCGTGAAAGTGTTTCGCAGTTTGGAACAGCGTTGTCAGGAGACAGGTTAAATGGGACCATCTTCACGAGTGGATGCAGGACTGCCACTTAACGTACGGACAGCGGGTGTTGAATATGCTTTAAAAGCCTCTTTTCAACAGCAGCCAGCGCACAGTCATGCACATGTCGTCCGTCCTGCAGGTGTTGCGTGATAATGGCTATCATCCATATCATAATGGAGCAACAAAGCATCCACTCCCGACTAATCTGCCTCGCCGGGTACAGTTTTGCCCATTGTCTCCAGCAGCAGCATGCTGCAGATCCGGACTTCATTGGGAACATTCTGTGGACTGAGGAAGCCTGTTTCTCACGAGAGGGAAAGAATAACACCCATAACATTCACCTGTGAGCAAGTGTTAGCCCACACGCCACTCGCGTTCGTTCGTATCAGCATTGAATCAGCGTTCATGTATGGTCCGGCATTGTTGGGGATGTGATTGTGGGCCCCTATTTGATACCTGATATAATAATAATAATAATAATTAGCACCGCGTCTTACTACCCGTTCGGGTTATACGCTTTAAGTACTAATTACGCTAATGGATTAGGAATAGGAAAGGTTGAATTAGAGGAAGTGAACCCGCATTTGCGTGGAAGGAGAGTGGAAAACCATTTAGTAAAAGCCACCCCCAGTTCACCCGACCAAGATTCGAACCTTGATCTCCCCGTCCTCAGCAGTCGAGCTCAACACGACAAGCGCGTTAGCCAACTACGCCACCGAGGCGGGTTTGATACCTGATATTTAGATTCTCAAAGAGACCGCCTGTGCCTTGACACGATTCTACCTGGGCTTCTGGAGGACGTACCATTGCTTGTGCAACAGAGGATATGGTATCAGAGTCACAGCGCCCCTGCGCATTGTGTGACACACATACGGCGACTACTTATTGAAGTCCACCCCAACTAGTGGATTGGGTGTGGGGGGTCACCAAGGTCACTGGACCTCACTAGAATTTTTCTCGTGGGGTCACCTCAAAGCGGCCCTGGTGTACCCACCACAATCGTCCGAAGACAATGTGGCACGAATCCATGCGGCTGTTACGGCAGTTGACGTCAACATGTTCCTCCGTCTCCACCCCGAGTCCATACGCCATTTGGAGCAATGTATATCCCTGCGAGGATCAACCTTCGGACACCTAATGTGAACTAACATATACATAAGTTTGATGTAAGTTTCAGGCACAGCGTTGCCACATCACCACTCTTAAACTTGAATGTCGTTTTTTTCTAAAGGTATGGAAAGAATGGATTTTTTTGCAAAGATTGTTTTCGACTTATCCACCTAATAATGTGGTAGTGTCCGTATCCGCAAATTACTACTCATTCTGTATTTGGGAGAGTGCGTGCTCACTCTCAACTTAGCAAACGTGTGAAAAATAGCGTCTTTTATATTCGCTAAAGTGATGAGTGCGCAGTTAACTAACAGACAAATGTCACGTTCTTAACTTTGACTAATAGCAATAGTTTAAAGATCTGACGGCGTGTTTCATTGTAATATAATTAAATGCTATTGTTACTTAATTGTGAGTATTGTTTTAACTTATAATCCTGTTATAAACCATTTAATATGGACTAAATATTAAGATCAATATTGATTCTAGTGTTCTTCTATAATTATAGACATAAAAAATGTAATAAATTTTGTAATGTTATTTGAGATTTTTAACTAAAATTTAAAATGTTAGTACTGTATTAATTTTTCGAATGCTTTCCCGAGGACTTGTCCATGTAACCTCAGTAGCAGACCACCGTCACACGATAAATAAAATATACCTCATAGAATACTAGAAATGGTGTGGACTCCATTTGTCCTGAAAGGTAAGTCTTACCTTGAAGGATTACACTATTACCCTGTTAAACCATAGTGTAATATTTCTAGGGTAGCTAGGTAGAATTCAGGGTAAACGGAGTGTACCCTTCGTTTATCCCAGCCCTGGGCAAACTTAGGGGCGTCACGTATTTTTATGGAGTCTTCAAGTTCTATTTATCTACGGAAGGTAAAAAAACTAGAGGGAAAAGTAGCAGAGCTAAAATATATTCTAATGGAAGTATACCCACAATTTATATATTAAAAAAATTAATTCATTTCAATAAACCCCATTTTATTTAGGAATTGCTAATTATTATTTTATACTGTCGTACTTTTTTATATTATCTATTTAATTTCCTCTTTTTATTTACTAAAATGCGTCCATCGAAAAAACATATTTTTATTTGGCAATCATCATCATTATCATCAACTGTTTCTATCTTGTGGCCGGGTTAGTTTAGTAAAATGCCTCCATCTTCCTCTATTCTTCCACCATTCTTCCTTTAATTGATTTAATTCCTCTCCTCTCACTTGCACACTTTCTGATATCCTCTCCTCTCATCTCTATCTTGGCCCCCCTTTCAGTATTTTTCCTACATACTTCATTTCCATAATTTTATTTGATATTCTCATTTTTTACATCCTCATTACATGCCCCTACAATATCAGTCTTGCTTCCTCTACTATCTTATGTACTCCCTGTACCCCAACTCTTCCCTGGGTAACTTCATTCCTAATCTTGTTTCTCCTCGTGACAGCTAACATGCTCCTCACAAACTTCATTCCCATGGCCCACATAGTCATGCTAAATTTCATTCCTTGCTATTTCACTTCCTCATTTCAGTCCTTTAGCTGGTCCTTTACTTCCTTTTCCTTCTCCCCCTATACCACCAAATCGTCAGAAAACATAATGGTTTTCATTCTTTCCTCCCAAAGGTTTCCTGCCACTTTATTTACGACAGTCCATTTGACAGTTCATTTTCATATTCAATTCTTAATGTGGCCACTCCACCCAAAAGTTTTGCCCAGGCCTGGTTTGTCCTTTAAGGCTGAGTTTATATTCATGCATAGCTAATATTAAATAGTGCATAGCGTACAGTATATCCTTCCCCTTGCATTCTCATTGGCTGATTTTACACTATTCTCTATTCACTACGCATCGATTATAAACTCCATCAGTGAAACTAATGTATTTCAACTTCTTACACACTATGTGCTACACACTACTCGCTATTAGTTATGCACGCTTCTCTTGCATTGTTCCACTATAGTGTAGCTTGGTTAGAGCCATAGTTTAAGCCTCCAAGGTAAAAACAGTAAATTTCTGAGTAAAAGGGGTATACTGTACATTGCTGCATGAGATATAGCTCAGGGCTGTATACGAATAAAGCACTACTTTTCGATGAAAGAGATGTACAGCGTCTCCCTAATAATTGATGAATGAAGAGGGTGGACCCACCCCAATTTCCAGGGGTTGTTTGCGCGCGCAACTTTGTTAAGAGGGGTGGCTATAGGGTGCGTGGACTAGGGGTGGCTGGCTTGCTCAGTTGAGACAGAGACGATCATTAAAGGAGTTCGTGGTCCGTCGAGTCAGTAACCCACGCTGCCCCTGCAAGAGCCAAAGTAGGCAATTTCTCGAGTGCTTGTCCAAGTTTATTAATCGGCTGTATTTCATAGTCAGGCATGTTTTGTGAGACAAACTGCACGGATTTGTTCCATGGTTAACACCAATTCGTCATAATTCTGTAGTGAATCACCCCGAGGTTAAACATGAGAAGCAGATTTGTTTATCTATTCGTGAATGTGGGCTGATTGAGAGCATATCAAGATATTTATACATAATATGCGGGACAAGGGTTGAGCATGTAGTCTACAGATTTCAGGGAGATACACACAGGGCAAGTCAGACTGTTGGCATATATACATAGGGTGAGACTGCAGGGATATATACATAGGGCAAGTGAGACTGCAGGGATATATACATAGGGCAAGTCAGACTGTTGGTATATATACATAGGGTGAGACTGCAGGGATATACACACAGGGCAAGTGAGACTGTTGGGATATATACACAGGGAAAGTGAGACTGCAGGGATATATACACAGGGCAAGTGAGACTGTTGGGATATATACACAGGGCAAGTGAGACTGTTGGGATATATACACAGGGCAAGTGAGACTGTTGGGATATATACATAGGGCAAGTGAGACTGTTGGGATATATACACAGGGCAAGTGAGACTGTTGGGATATATACACAGGGAAAGTGAGACTGCAGGGATATATACACAGGGCAAGTGAGACTGTTGGGATATATACACAGGGCAAGTCAGACTGTTGGGATATATACACAGGGAAAGTGAGACTGCAGGGATATATACACAGGGCAAGTGAGACTGTTGGGATATATACATAGGGTAAGTGAGACTGTTGGGATATATACACAGGGCAAGTCAGACTGTTGGGATATATACACAGGGAAAGTGAGACTGCAGGGATATATACACAGGGCAAGTGAGACTGTTGGGATATATACATAGGGTAAGTGAGACTGTTGGGATATATACACAGGGCAAGTCAGACTGTTGGGATATATACACAGGGAAAGTGAGACTGCAGGGATATATACACAGGGCAAGTGAGACTGTTGGGATATATACATAGGGTAAGTGAGACTGTTGGGATATATACACAGGGCAAGTCAGACTGTTGGGATATATACACAGGGAAAGTGAGACTGCAGGGATATATACACAGGGCAAGTGAGACTGTTGGGATATATACATAGGGTAAGTGAGACTGTTGGGATATATACACAGGGCAAGTCAGACTGTTGGGATATATACACAGGGAAAGTGAGACTGCGGGGATATATACACAGGGCAAGTGAGACTGTTGGGATATATACTTAGGGTAAGTGAGACTGTTGGGATATATACATAGGGCAAGTGAGACTGCAGGGATATATACACAGGGCAAGTGAGGCTGTTGGGATATACACACAGGGAAAGTGAGACTGCAGGGATATATACACAGGGCAAGTCAGACTGTTGGGATATATACATAGGGTAAGTGAGACTGCAGGGATATATACACAGGGCAAGTGAGACTGTTGGGATATATACATAGGGCAAGTGAGACTGTTGGGATATATACACAGGGCAAGTGAGACTGTTGGGATATATACATAGGGCAAGTGACACTGCAGGTAGCTATACAAAGAGCAAGTGACACTGCAGGGAGATATACACAGGGCAAGGGATACTGTTGGGATATATACTTAGGGTAAGTGAGACTGCAGGGATATATACACAGTGAAAGTGAGACTGTTGGGATATATACACAGTGAAAGTGAGACTCGGTAAAAGTGAGACTGCAGGGATGTATACACAGGGAAAGTGAGATTGTTGGGATATATACACAGTGAAAGTGAGACTCGGTAAAAGTGAGACTGCAGGGATATATACACAGGGCAAGTGAGACTGTTGGGATATATACACAGTTAAAGTGAGACTGCAGGTAGCTATACAAAGAGCAAGTGACACTGCAGGGAGATATACACATTGAAAGTGAGACTGTTGGGATATACACACAGTGAAAGTGAGACTCGGTAAAAGTGAGACTGCAGGGATATATACACAGTGAAAGTGAGACTCGGTAAAAGTGACACTGCAGGGAGATATACACAGGGAAAGTGAGACTTTTGGGATATATACACAGTGAAAGTGAGACTCGGTAAAAGTGAGACTTCAGGGATATATACACAGGGAAAGTGAGACTGTTGGGATATATAGACAGGACTAGTGTCATAGCAGGTATATATACACAGGGAAAGTGAGACTGCAGGTATGTATACACAGGGAAAGTGAGACTGTTGGGATATATTGACAGGACTAGTGTAATAGCAGGGATATATACACAGATCAGGGCTGCAAGGAGACATACGCAGGGAAATTGACACTGCAGGTTGGTACACATAAGGCAAGTGAGACTGCAGAGAGATACACACAGAGAAAATGGGACTAAACGTAGATACACACAGAGTAAGTGTATCTACAAGCTGATATTCACGGGGAATTGAGACAGCAGAGAGATATACACGGAGAAAGAGTTCTGCGGATTTTAATATGTTAAACAACGTGTGTGTGTGGATTATGTAAACTGCAGGGTGATGTACGCAGGGCATATGAGACTGCAGGGTGGTGTGGGCCTACTAAGAACAGGTAAAATTGTCTAAAGCCTGTACACGTATCCGCGCTGCCCAGATCCGAGTTCACTTAATCTAATGACGCACAATTAGAGCGGCATGGTCTCCAGGGAACTGGTCCTTGTCGCATATCTGCTGCTAATCAGTAAAGTGGTCTGCTCAGGTAAGTGCACTTCACGATCGCGTGACTGCAGAACTAGTCTGTGAGTACTATGACACCCGCCTCGGTGGCCGCTTGGTCTAATGTGCTACTCTCGCAGTAGACTAGACTGCCGATGATGGGGAGATCGAGGTTTGAATCTCGGTCAGGTGAACTGGGGATTGTTTTTCCAAAAATGGTTTTCCCGTCTCCTTTCTGGCAAATTCGGGTACACTTCCTATAAATGTAACCTCCCTAGTACATAAACTATTAGCGTAATTTGTATAGTAGTATAACCCGGATGGGTATTAAGATGCGTTGATAAATAAAAAAGTCCTGTGACTGTAAAACTTGTCAGTGAGGGCGAACTGTGTGTGCGAGCTGGTCAGTGACTGGTAAACTTTTCAGTTAAAGTCCATTCACCGTAGGAATTGTTTTCTGAAAGGCCTTTTTTCCTACCAGAAATATATTATATAGTAGGATATTGGTAGGATAAAATACCTTTCAGAGAGTAATTCCTACCGTGAATGGAGTATACTAAAGAATTACTCATTGACTGTAAATTTATATTATTGTTGTTATGTGCATGTGTCTTGTGTGTGGGTATATATATATATATATATACAGTAGTGGCGCACCCATAAATCTACTTGCAGGAGGGGGGGTAGTGCAAACAGTGAAGGCCGTAGCCGGCGAAATAAATTTCAAGGTAAAGGAGGTTTTAGGGGGTATAAACACCTAGCCACCAGATTCGAGGAAGATGTATGAATATTTAATGCCTCTAGAAATAATTTAGAATGATTTTTGTGATAACGATGTGCAAATATTTACATAATGTAATTTCAGTACTTTTTTTTAGTTTATAGGAGGTAGTAAAATAAAAATCACTCATATGTGCAAAATGTATACACTTCTCTTGAGTTAGTGAATAATGGTCGAGTAAAATCTATAACATTTTTAAAAAAGCAGTTTTATTTAAAACTCTCGAAATATTTTGAAAACTTTAGCGATCTTTATAAGTTATAATTGTAAAAAAAAACTGTTTCCGAATGTGAATAGGATTTTCTCAATCCCATAGATATTAAATTTTGCCTGATTATTTTTTTCATCCTACAGGTATAGTAATAAATTATTGTTTTAATTAATGGCAAATCATCACCGGCTCTATCCTGTGCCGAAACATTCAGGGAAATAATTATGTTTGTCTCGTTGCGTTTGACAAGCTAGTCATGGTGGATTTGTTATTTCGCATACCAGTCATGTCGAAGTTATTTATACTTGACTTTATTAGAAATTGACTTTGGTGTTAGAGATAGACTCTTGGGCCAGTTTCATAGTCAAATTTAGTACGCCTCAAGTGCGGCGCTACACTAAATACAAGACGAAACCTACCTAAACTCGAATGGAATGGGCCGTTCTCGCATAGGAAACTGGCCCATTCCATATCTGGTTTAGGTAGGTGTCGTCTTGTACTTTGTGTAGCGCCACACTTGAGGCGTACTAAATTTGACTATGAAACTGGCCCTAAAATATTTATAAGTGCGGTACCAGGTGTTAATCAGCCTTAGAACCACTGCGGTGGCCACATGGTCTAAGGCGCTACTCTCGCAATAGACTAGATTGTTGATTATTGGAAGAACAAAGGTCAAATCTCGATTGGGTGTCCTGAGAGTGGTTTTTCACTATCTTTTTCTCGCTACACGTAAATGCGGGTCCTCTAAATATAACCTTCTTAATCCCTAAAACTATTGGCGTAATTATTACATATGCGTATAGCCTGAACAGGCAGTAAGACGCGTTGCAAAAAAAAAAATTAAAGTATTTGAGGTAAGGGGGGCAAATTCCCCATTTGACCTGTTTTTGCTGCGCCACTGGTGTGCAGTGATGTATCACATGTTAAAAACGGTAGTGATAGATCAATGCTGGAAACGACAGTGATAAGCCTAGATCACGTGTTGAAAATGGCAATAATAGACACATGTGGGAAACGACAGTAATATAGCCTATCACGTGTTGAATATGGCTGTGACAGATCATAAATAAATATTTAATCAATAAACCACATATTGAAAACAGTGATAGATTTCATGTGGAAAACGGCATTGATAGGTCACATGTTGAACATAGCAGTGATATATCATAGATCAAAAATTTCGTTAGTATTTGTACATCACATGTTGAAAACAGTGATAGGCTATATGTTGAAAATAGCAGTGATAGACATTATGTGGGACAGAAACACCCTCATTGTGCCTGGTCAAAACCTCCCTGCCATCAGCGAACTGTTATTTTGTGAGTCTGACGCCTTCTACCATGTTATCATCGGTAGGTATTGGAGATAGATGTTTACTTATGCAAGCACTTAACAAACTGATATCATAGCTAGAAGGATTTCCTGATTTTATTAATACCTGGAAACCTCCAGTCGTCCAGTATTTTAACAGTAAGCCCAAGGGATCCTCATTCAATCAGTATTCCAACTGCAACTCCTATAATACCTCCAGTAAGATAGTATCCCAATATTTATTTCTTGTAGAACCTCGGTGAGCCAGTATTCCGACAGTAATCATCTAAAGACCCTCATCAGTCAGTATTCCCACAGTAGCCCCCTGTAGACCTTCAGTCATCCAGTCTCCCATTAGTAGCCCTTGGAGATCCTCTGTCAACCATTAATCCAACGGTAATCTCCTGGAGACTCCTCATTTGACCACTCTCTCAACAGTAATCTCCTGGAGACCCTTATTATAATCCCCTGGAGACTCCCCATTCCACCACTCTCCCAACAGTAATCTCCTGGAGACCCTCATTATAATCCCCTGGAGACTCCCCATTCGACCACTCTCTCAACAGTAATCTCCTGGAGACCCTCATTATAATCCCCTGGAGACTCCCCATTTGACCACTCTCCCAACAGTAATCTCCTGGAGACCTTCATTATAATCCCCTGGAAACTCCCCATTTGACCACTCTCCCAACAGTAATCTCCTGGAGACCCTCATTATAATCTCCTGGAGACTCCCCATTCGACCACTCTCTCAACAGTAATCTCCTGGAGACCCTCATTATAATCTTCTGGAGACTCCCCATTCTACCACTATCCCAACAGTAATCCCCTGGAGACCTTAAATCAGCCACTAAATTGACTTTATAAAATGATATATAGAATTTACCACATTAATTTTATAAAATCTATAAAGTCAACAACCAGTATTGCAACATCAAGTTCCTGGACACAATCAGTAAATCTGTATCTAAAAAATAATCCCCTACTTGAAACCCTCATTCCTGGTACAGATATTGCTTTCTCTAACCACTTGATCATGGCATTTGTAATGTAAAAGGATATCAGTTATTGTTCCCTGTCAGGTAAGAAGTGAAACCCCTGCCATTGTTGCCATTGAAGATGCCGCCATGTTGTGTTGGAGAATCATGATAATTAACAATGAAAGTTGAAAATAGATCCAGGACTGTTACAGCCATTTACCATGTTTCCCTGTCTGTCCTGAGATAATCACGTCCAATGGACACTATACTTTTTTCAATCAACCTGTGGTGGAACAGTGTGCCCATGCAGACCTCACTTTGTTAATCTGTGACGCACTCACTTCTTCTGTGTCCAAAGTTCCTCTCTTTTATTCAGCGTGAATAGAAGGACCTTCCTATAAATAGTGTCACCTCGTATCAAAAAGGCTTGTAGTTTTTTGTGAGCACTGCAGGGACAATAAGGGTCGTCCCTAGTTTTCCCTAACTTGCTAGCTCAAATATTATCTTTGGAGCTCATTGGAGAGTAAATAATGTGCACCGGAGAATGGTTTGGGAAGAGGGGGTGAGGTGGTGCAGCTGGCAGGGTTTTGGGAATCCCATTGAGGTAGACCCTATTGAAATGGTTCGGTGGTCCTATCGCTGAGTTTTTTTCTGATTGGACAAAGCCGGTAGCGCGTTGGATCTGTGTAAATATGGCGTGTAAGTCACATTTTGACATTGATTTATTTTCAGATTTTATCTTGGGGTGTTTGTACAGTCCATTCGCCACAAGAGAGGTGGTAAGTGACAGCTAGCAAACGCTACCAGAGCTACTCACATAATTATATCACATGATCTCCTAGACCACATATTAGGTTGCTTTTACTTTCACACCAAGCAGTAATTAAAACTTTCACAAGAAACAAATCCATTAAATTATTTTTTTTATCGAAATACGAATTTATAAAGATAACTGTTTTTATGTCATGCAAACCGTGTTTGGTTGTGTGTTAATGCACATGTAATTAAGATGGCGAAACAGCCGAAACAAGGGTGGTTGATGACGTCATACGAATCGTGTTCGGCTGTGTTAATACGCATGTGTTTACATGTTACAAAATAAAAGCGTTTTATTTTAAAACTAAAATGTTGTGTGACTCTTTATCTAAACTATAAAATGCATTTATTTATTTTTGTGGCCAGTTATAAGAAGATAGGAGTGTGAATATAGTAACTTCTAGTTTATTATGTCAAGTACTATATTATCTCTTGTTGCCACAACCACGAAACCAAAAACATAATAGTTTTATTAATATATTTTGTTATTTCAATAAGTTAGGAAAAAATCAATTACCGGTATAAAGTAATCCTACGGGAAGTATTACAAGAAACCTTTATTGGCACTTTTTATTGTATTACTAAGAAAATAATAAATATTCCTACATAAATTATATTGACATTAGTGACTTTCAACCAATGTTTGCAATAACAATCTTCTGCGAGCTGCCAGTTACCCCCATCCCTATGGCGAATGGACTGTAGATGTCGTTTAGTTAAATCAAGATGCTAGTGACCAGATCCACCCCAAGGGGATGGGGGACTATTGGTACCTTGGTACCGGACCCAGGACTTCCAGAGGCCAAAGTCTGAGCTTCAGGCTCACCAATAAAAAAAAAATAGATGATATAAAATTAAATTTGAATGAGAAGCAATTTTAAAAAAAAGTGTCTTATTCATATTGTGCCGCCGCCCTTACTCTTCCTAGAAGACTAAGGCTGGCGCACAATAAGAAAATTAAACCAAAATAATAAAGTAGTAAATTTGCAGAGGGCGGTGAGAAATGCAAGAGAAAAGTAAACAATGCCCGTTTACTTATAATGTCCTTGAACTCGTACTCAAAAAACATTAGTGTTTTGAACACCAAAAAGTATGACTAAAGCAGGAAACTAAATTATGAAGAAATATGTCAAAAATAACATGGTGTAGTTTTATTGATATTGACTAGTAAATTTGAACAGAATACATAAAATAGAAAATGAGTTATTTGTACAATCGGAATAGTATACTGTTTAGTGAAGCTATTAGTATACGACAGTATAAAAAAAAAGAACAATGGACTCTACAGGCCCGCAAGGCCAATGAGTTAATACGGAAATATTTACCATACAAAATCTGGTCGTATAAAACAAACTTACTCCTTCCGAGTAATAACATTAAAGTTTAGCCATATAGGCCAAAAGGTTAAAAGGAGTCAATGATACAATTACTGAAACTCTGTGTTGACAACATGGAAAACTCCCATTTGCCTGATTAACCGTGTTTACAATATAAACATTATGCGAAAATACAGCATTTGATACCTTCTAAGTCCTAAAACATACGACCAATTTGTACTTTAAATATTTTGTAACTATTCTAAACTAGACATTTGAATATTACGTACATCTGACATATTTATACTTCCAAGGATTCTAACTTAACATTTTGAATGTTACGTGGTGACTCTACATCTGACATATTTATACTTCAAAAGATTCTAACTTGACGTTTTGAAAATTACATAAAGTTTCTACATCTGACATATTTATACTTCGGATACGACGCTTCTAGCATTTTCAAATTATAACTGTCGAAAAGGTTTATTCGTACCTCGAAAACCCAAGGTATGTCCAAGGGGACGGCCCTGCCGAGAGAAGTGAAAAACATCACGGACAATACAAGTATATATACAATTATACCAACTCAGAGAGGGGGATAAGGGGTGACTACAAACATAGGGAAACAAGACACATGATGGGAGGGAGGGGATAAAAATGTATCAACGTGGAGCTACAATGAACATTCTGGACGCATTACACTCTTACGGCGCATGCTCGCCACACGCCCCTTCGCACCCCGCCACGGGGAATAGAGCATTTTACTCGCTCAATGTTTATTCCGCGTTCAGACGAACAATGTTTTTTGTGGAGGAAGGACGCCATTATTCTTGCGTGTGATAAACAGTCAGTCGGCGCAGCACAGTGGGGGACTTTTGGTGAGTTTCTTGAATTTAGAGTCTTTTCTTGGAGCATATATTTCCAATAAATGCTACAATATTAAGAACTAGTACTGTTGTTTTCAATGGAGGAGCTTAGCCGTAGATATCCGAAGACCATGTTATTGTTCTCGCTAAGACTAACCTTCACTTAGCTTTGACTCGCAGACAAATAAGTTTGATTATTTCATGACAAATTGTTCCTAACGGTATTTGCAAATATTTCTCACAGTTATATAATTGGCACAATCTTTTCCGCCGCTTTAAAGTGTTTGACAATTTAATCGAGTCCATTATTTTTTGTATATAAATTAAATCTGGCATGGGAAAAGAGTCGGGTAGTGTTTCAAGTCCAAGTTAAATCAAAGTAATTAATCATGTGGGTAACATTTTATTATTCATTTACTATTAATTTGCATGCATTGCTTTGGTTTTGTAAAATTGACAACAACAAAAAAGTTTTAAAATACGCAAAAACCTAAGTCGAGTAGTGGAAAAAAAGGAGGGGCCCGTGTCTTACCCCTGTTATTGGGCACGGTTTGATCAACTGACGGACCACTAACGAATTCAACTTACATCACTCGTTTCTGTGTTCGCGTGGTCTAACGTGCTACTCTCGCAGTAGACTAGACTGCCGATGACGGGGAGGTTGAGGCTCGAATCTCGGTCGGGTATACTGAAGGTGAAGGTGTTTTATACCAAATGCTTTTCCACTCTCCCTTCATGCAAATACGAGTACACTTCCTATAAATATAGCCTCCCTAAACCCTAAAACCACTAGAGTAATTAGTATATAAGCGTTTAACCTGGACATATAGTAAGATGCGGTGTTAAAAAAAAACTTATGTGATTACCTTACCGCAGAGTTGACAATATACAACTATATAACGTGAACAAAACCATTTATGTGTGAGATGCAAAACTGGCTATGCGCACGTAGTCTGGTTCCATCATAAATATCCTCGGGAATGTGTGAATAGATCTGCAATGTATTAAAAAAAACTAATAATAATGTAGCGTGTCAATCAGATTGATTGATCACCTACAAGGAAAAAACTAACTATTTATCAATATTCGTGTAATTGGGTGCCACGTTGGGGCTATATGGAGATATTAAAAGATAAACTACCTCAAAGTTGTACTCTAATACAAAAAACGGCGTATTGGCCTACGTTCAAAACACGTGGATTAGTCAAAAAATTAATTTACATTTTTATAATTGCGGTTCTAGATATCACAAAAGAAGACTAATGTTATTAAAGTTATGAACAAGATTTGTGAATATGTGCCCTAGTTATAAAAAGGGGTCTGATACAAAACTTACAGCTAACCATGTGGCCGTTAATATAATTTAAAAAATATACTTCTATATCATTTCTTTTCGTAAAACAAACAGTGAAAATCAAATAACTAAATTAATACTGATGCATTATGATACAGGATATATGTGTATAAAACTCACCCAAGGGCAGATGCCTGCAGATATCGTTTACTCATTTCACAAAAACAGAATTTTCTATTATGGCGGCTCCACGTGGCGTGGCTTGGCCGGTCAGTAGAAAAGAAGGGGTCGAAATGGAAGAGACGCAGCGATC
>CABFOW010005882.1:22139-34954 GCA_902141385.1 Timema californicum
AAAAATAAGCAAATCTCGAGCCCCCGTCCCCCTAAGGTGCTTACGTAATAATTGAACGCCCCATAGCTTATAAAGCTGGTTGATAAATACTGTAATCTTGTATGAACAAATATAGTGTATATAGGTATAGGCCATATGCTAGTCCTAGGTTCCTGAGGGAGCTAATCCCCCTTATTAAAAGCTCTCAGTAAGTCAATGAGTGTATCCCATTTCTGACAGGAACAGGACGCATCCCGCGCATCACTGAGCACCCCACTGACGTCACAGTGGCACGGCATGAGCCACTCACTCTCAAGTGCCGGGCAGACGGCGTCCCTGCACCCTCCGTCACATGGTACAGAGACGGTGTACCCCTCATGGCCTCAGGCCGTGTCGTGGAGCTTCCTGATGGCTCTCTCTTCTTCCTTCGGGTAGCGCACAACCGCAGGGACACTGACGCAGGCGTATACTGGTGCGTCGCACGCAACGCGGCTGGCGTCACCAGGAGTAGGAACGCGACGCTCAGCGTGGCTGGTTAGTCTGTCCCTTACAAAAGTTATAACCCTGCTCCACCACCGCGATAATGACCTTCAGTTATGTCAGAAAATGTATGAACAGAATTTATTCAGGACTAGGGAGGTAACGAGTGGAGTGACTTGCTCAGATTATGAAACAGGCCCTAGTGTTGTTGATACTCAGTAGAGGCCCGGGGAGACTATGTTAAGATAATGGAAACACTTCTTCTAAACTATGGCTGAGGTCGGATGGGAACAAGAGAAGGGGACTGTTATCGCTTACAATGATTTAACATTAATTATATCTAATTAATAAAGACATATAAAAATCATCTTTAGTATATTGCATGGCTATTGAATTTTACATAAATCTTATTTAATTAGTGGTAAATTTTACTGATAGTCTCCTTTACTTGAGATAAAGGGATTGCGTTGACTCGCAGAGAGAGTGGGGGTGTTCCACGGGGCTGCTACGCTTCTAAGTATAGCCATGCTATAGAAAGAAAATCACCCTAGCTCACAAACAATGTGCAATACCATGATAATTACGCTACGCCCCTTTATAAGCCCATTAAAAACCAGTCAACAGAGAAAGAAAGAGCTTTGTTAAAATTTAGCGTACAACTCGAACGGGTAGTAAGACGCAGTGATAAATAATAACATGTTAAAATTTAGTTAGGGTGGAGTGGGATCATGGCTGGCTTGAGAGCAAACTCAAAGGCCTTTTATCATAATACCAGCAATGTTGATTATTTCAGTTATCAGAGATAAGTTTCGACAGGAGCCTCAGGATATGTGGGGCCCTCTGGGAGGCTCGGTGGTTCTCAAATGTTGTCCTCCTCGAGGACATCCGGAACCGTCTGTCTTCTGGAGGAAGAATGGGCACACCATTGACTTGAAATCATCCCTCAGGTGAGAAAGGAACAACTGTTAGTAAAATAGGCCGGATAAATATTTAAAGTAGTATTTTCCGTTCGATATCGTGTATGTATTTGTAATGTTAACTCAAGGGGGGTATGTAGGGGACACGAGAACAGGTAAGTGTTTTTCAGTTTTTATAGAAAAACATTTTTGGTCAAAATAAATCAAATATTGCTTCATTAAAAACATAAAGATTAATTTTCTTCTCGTGGTAACCTCAACCTTTCTTGAATATCTGTCAAGGGTGCCCTTAACTTTAAAGACAATTTCTTTTCATTTAAAAAGTTTGTCATCTAATGCCGCTATGTTCATGACATATATTCAACAACTGTTGATAATACCATATGAAGAAAATTAAGCTTTATGTTTGTACGAGTATTAAAGCAATATTTTATTTATTTTGGCCAAAAAATTGTTCTGCTACAAAAACTACAAACACAATGGCCTTTTCTCGCTTTTCATACATCTCCACCCTAACAAACTATCTAAGTTGCTTTGATCAATGTTTCTTATGCCTTACTCAGTGTGATACAACCCACGGCATATTCTATTCCGAACCAAAATCTCAACGGGTTATCAAAAAACTTGCGACACAAAAACGTGCTTAGCTACTTCCCAAACTGCTACTGGCCTATTTAACTCGTATAAAGAGTCTATGTAGAGTTAATAAATCAAAGAGTTACTTGTTAAATTAACACCATTATCATTACTTATTCATTTGACCCGCTATGTTTGCCAAATTATTCAATATTAGCTTTCAAGTCATGAAAGGTTGGATGTACCACACTGCCTAACATGTTCATAAAATCTAGATTTAATAGTTACTACAAGGCTATGGAAAATCTCCAATAGCTCATCTATGGAAGTCGGTCACTCTGCCAACACACTTAGTGACACCCATTGATCATGGAAACTTAGTCACACTTGGGATGGTTTAGTAGCTGCTCGTGAATATTCCAAGGGGAGGTCAAGGATTCTCTAGATTATCCATGCCAAACTTTCAGCCCTTTCCATCACTTTGTGTGGCCCACGAACCTTTTGATAAGCCGTTAAACAATGAAGTCCTACTCTTCTCTTTATAAACGTTGCAGAAATACAACCTTTGAGAATGAATCCGAGATAGGTGTACCAAATTTGTTATCTTTATCCAACATAGATCAATTCCCAAAAGTTGTTGAATGTATGCGCTAATAGATGCAGTGATTGACAGCAGGGCCATATCCAATGGATCACCCTACCCGTACACGTGTCACAATACAACGCACAATTTTTCTCTGAGAAGGGACATCTGGAGGGAGACACTTCCTCACCTCAAGCTTGTACAGAATGGGGAAAACATCATTATTTCAAATTTGTTAGAGTTTACTATGGCTCAAAAGATTTTATTACGTTCCCCTAAAGAAAATCACGTCCCAAACCGAACATAAATTGTCTTAATGTATCTGACGCGGGTCCCCTTTGGGAGCCCGTCGGTGCATTCTTGTCAGCGATCGCCGACCAGCCGAACTGGCCAGGCCTACGATGGTTCTGAGGTCTCTCTTGTGTGGAATATTTACTTGGCATCAGCATCCGTATTAAACATGCAACACTTATAAATTGTAACATTTTCCCTTGGCGTGTAATTTGTCCACGTGTCATAATGCTGACATGGCTCACTTATGGAGAAGGAAGGAAAGACAACTCATGGCTAAGCTTTTGAGGGTGATCAAAGGGAAATATAAATAATAGACAAATTAGTATCACGACCGACCAAACATGATACATTATACTGGCAAACTTGTTACAATTTGATAAAATGTCTCACTTTACATTTGTGTTCCAGGATACGTCTCGTGGATCATGGCCATCTGTTCCTCCAAGATGTCCACCACAGTGATGCGGGTGGATACCAGTGTGTTGCTAAGAACATGGCAGGAATCAGGGAGTCTGAGAAGGTTCAACTGCAGGTGTTTGGTGAGTCCTATGATGTTTCAACCTTTTCTCCTGGCTAATGAGGGTGCACTTCTTCTCAAAACTCTACTCAGTTCTAGCCCTTAGTTTTACACAAAATTGTCTCCGGTCATCCCACTGAATCAATAGGCATCGCTAAATCCCGGGTGGGTGTAATCTTCACTTGCTTCGCCAGCTGCCATGTTCATTTTTTAATTTTTGGCGATTTGATTTCGCTTATCAATCTTAAAGGCTTAACCAAATTAAAACGTTGAACTTGAGACTTTTATTCAGACAAGATTGTTGCTAGCACAGTACACTCCTTTCAACTTTACAAATCAGATATCATGTAAATGAAAAGAGAAAAAAGATACTATGATATATTGATGGCTTTTGTGTTAAATTAATAGTTGAAATTAGTTTACTAGGTTTAAACCCAAACTGACCAAAACACAAATAAGATATCCAAGGACTTGTAGAAGATCAGACAGACTCACTACCTATAAACCCTTGTTCTCTGCTCACCCACCTTCATAGACTATAATAGCAAGGGTCACTAAACCATCAATTGCAAGCTACAAATTTTTTGGGGTCTCACATGAGTTATTTTTTTTGGCAACACTAATCTCAACCACATCATCACTAGTTAAGGGGACATGAGTCATATTAATGAAAAATAAGGATAAAAATAAATCTGCCACATTTTTCATCTTAGATCATTGTTAAAAATAGTAAACTTTACAAATATGATAAAATCACGAAATAAAAATTTTTGAAATTGTATAATTGCATTATTTACATTATATCTGTGATGGATAAAATTTTCTTGGCTTTCTGCCAATGCCATTTTGAAACTAGTTAAGTTTTAATCTGGTCATGTTGATTCACAGTTGAAAAATGACTTTGATAAATGTTAATTCTAACCTCTGTTTGACACTTCTCAGTTGGTAATATTTGTAAGGTTTATTTTAATTATTTCTGTGAAAGAAAAGCATATTGAAAATTATTCCCTGGAAGTACACAATACAAATGCTGACATTTACTCTGTGCTTAAAAATGTATTTTTTTCTGGGAATATGCATTTAAAAAATATGGCCATTGTTTCATGACCTATTATGTTTTATTCTACACTCATAATAAGTGCATTAGAAACAAGACCACCGTCAATGTTACACGCTCTGATGACATCACTTGACAGACACTACAAAATGTATATACCTAACATGCTGATACTATTGTGTTGCCAGCCCAACATGTTTTACATAAACTTCCTTGGTAGGTACTTATAATAGTCAGTATCACAACGATTAGCACCCCAGCTTATACTGGTGTCAAAAATTGATTTGCTGATTTGTGTCAGAAAGATGAAAGCTTTCCACAATTGGTTCCTTATCATCATATTATTTACTAGCAAACATTGTGCCAAGTTTTTAAAATTCAATGAGGTTATGAAGTTTGACAGTTGATGTCAAAATTGTCAACTTGCTGAGCTATACTTTTCAAAGATGTTTTTATTCAAAACTTTGACAGATGAGTGGAAATGCCACTAGGAAGACATATTGCTTCATACAGAAGTACCGATACTGTGGTTGAGCAAAGGATGAGTCCTTTGTTTTAACAAACTGCAAACTGTGAAGGATTTCGGATTTCTGCCATATGGTCCATCACAAAAAACTCAATTTATTGAGCCTCCAACTACAGGTTGTGATAGGGATTTAAAGAAGATAATATCTGATATAGAGGCTTTTTAAATAAATCTAAGCTATGTGAGAACAACCTCTATTGAAACATAAAACATTTTTCCGAGTTTGAAAGATAAGTTGGCTAATGTAAACAATTCTGAGGAAAATCTTGATTAAATACTTTCCTAATTGAGAGCAGAGTTTCAACATTGGTTAAGTGATTTAGGAAAAATAAATTGAGCTTCCTGTACAGTTAGTTTCAGCTACTTTTATAGAAAATGACATTCAGTAATTATTCAAGCCACACTTTAAGGAAGATGGACCTTCATAATAAAGGGAACTTATAGCTTTCCAAAGTGACTTATTGTTGAAGAGAGTTGTTCCCTCAAATTTAGAAGTTGTGGGGCTTCTCATCTCAAAGGAAAATTATCTTGCTCTGGTTTGTGTTACACTCCAAGTGAAGACATTGTACTATATTCCATTCACGGTAAGAATTACTCTCTGAAATGTCTTTATTCCTACAAATATCCTACTATATAGTAGATTTATGGTAGGGAAAAAGGCCTTTCAGAAGTCAATTCCTACGGTGAATGGAATATACTTTACCTACCTGTATAATAAATTATTTTCAACTACAAATATGTTATAAAACAAATATGTAAACATCCTCAAAATTTATCATCTTGAAAACTGTATTAAAATGGAAGTGATAAGTTACTCACTAAACATTAAAACAATTGTGGACGAAAGTGAAAGCCATTCTTATCAGTAATGTATCCACACAGCAAGTTTTTTAATATACCTATGACTATAATTTTGTTTTTAAAAATCTTAATCGTTGTATTTTCTAGCATTAAAAATTTAATTTTACTAATGAAAATATTTACATTTTAACATTACTTACATTACAATTATGAATCCAAGTCACAAACTCCACACTCATTTGTACTGTACATGGGTGTGATAACTATACCTGTACACACTATATAGGTTACAATAATATTCAATGCACAATATGGCAAATCCTTAATCTGTGTGAAACAATTTGAAATTTTGAAAATAGCTTTCATAATCAATTCATTTGGCGATCCTTGTTAGAGATCATGTGTCATAGTAACAAACTGAATTGATGAGTGGTATGGAAATTAGGGTTGGAGGAATTCATACTCAACAATTTGAGTTTATGTCAAGTTTTAGTAGTTGTTCAAACTGAATTAATGAGTAGTATGGAAATTAGGGTTGGAGGAATTCATTCTCAACAATTCAAGTTCATGTCAAGTTTTAGTAGTTGTTCAATCAAACTCAACTCAAAAGTATTCCAAAAACTTGACAATTTTGAGTGATTATTGAAAATATTTTAGTTTTTCTTGAACATTTTGAATTTAAGTAATTTGATCCAATATTAAGTATTATTTTATTGTGAATAGGCTCTCAATAATTCCTTCTGTCCGATTTAAAAAAATTAAATAGCTTGTACAGGTAGGACATTTAGTTAAAAAATCTGTTATAAATTTGTTCATCAAAAATTAACATTATTAAAAATGTATGCCTATGTTTGTCTTCATTGTTCATAGAATTTTTTTTTTTTTTTTTTAAAATTTAACTAGGAACATTGTTCCTTAATCTAGATAATAGNCAACTTGAAGTACTTATCATAAAAATATTGTTATATATTACTCAAAACTCAACCATAGCTTGTTGTTTTCATTTAAACTCGACTCGAAATGAAAAGTGCATACTCGCACACCCCTAAATATAGTTTAGTTTTTGGTATTAAAATTGGTTCCTTACGATAAGTAGAGTACTTGTATGACCAAATAAGTAGTCTATAGATCGTCACACTTCACAATACTTATCAGTGTGTTAGTGGAGGGCCAAGTGCACAGTAGTTGCTCATCTCAATCATATGTTGTTTTAGTGCCTGCTGACCCTCCTATGCATCTTGAAGCCATGTGGGTAAATGCCACGACTGTGTATATCACATGGAAAACGCCTCACATGCAGCCACTAAATGGGCAACTCATAGGCTATCAGGTACCTACTATAGCACCCATTTCTAGGCCTTGTCAAGTTGTTGCCATCATGTTTCAATAATTAATCACACATTACATTTGTTTCTCCTGATTACATTAACATATTTTGGTAATCCATACAAACCACTTTTGTATTTGGGAATGTTAGTTCTTTAAGGTAGAGATGTGAGGGGTGCGAGAAAAGGTAGGTTTTTTGCGGTTTTTAAAACAACAATTTTTTTTTGTCAAAAGAAATCAAATATTGATTCAGTACAGATATAAATAATTTTATTGACATATAATTTCAACAGTAATTATTTATTATCTGTCAAGGATGTCCTGGAATTTGATGTTAACTTTTTATCTTCATTTGAAAAGTTTGTCAACTAATGCTGCTATGCTCATGACAGATATCCAACAACTGTTGATATCATTATGTGGATAAAATTAAGCTTTATGTTTGTACTTAAAATAGTCTAATATTTTATTTATTTTACCCAAAAAAAATTACCATAAAAAGTTCAAGAACATTGAGCTTTGCTCACATTCCCTCCAACCCCACTTTAATGTGCATGCAATACAATGCGTGGTGGTAATGAACTGGTATGAGTCAGATAAATTATGTAATTAATTGAAGAAATATTTTATAGGGAAAAAACTAGAGTTTGATGCTGTGGGATATTGACTTGTGCAGGTGACATTAAGCTCCCAGAATGCACTTACCAACATGACTTTAGGTGTAACAGAAGAACCAGGTTTGATCCTCACAAACCTATCCGCTGGAATGACATACATCGTGAGAGTGGCTGCTGTGACCAAGTCTGGTGTTGGGTCTTATAGCCATCCTCTGACGTTCCAGCTGGAGCCAATTTCACAGCCCGACAGGTACCTTCACAGCCCTGCAGGTGCTTCCCCAGTCCCTCAAATACTTTCATAGCTCCGCAGGTATTTTCAGAGCCCTGCAGATACTCTTGCAGGTATTCCCACAGCCCTGCAGGTACTATTGAAGGTAATCTCCCATCCCCACAGGTACTTTCTCAGCCCTGCAAGTACTCACACCCCTAAATGTACTCTTGCACAAAGGTACCCATGTAGGTTTTCCAAATGGGGGGAGAGGGGGGGATTGAAGTCCCACCTACAGGATGTGCGGCCACCTTCCTCCTTCCCAATAAAAAAATTCCCGGAATCTAAGTTTGTGAGAGGGAATTTTAGAGCATCTGATCATAATTATGAACTAATTATATGAGTTTAAAGAGCCAATTTTTACAACAAAATAAGTTACTGAAACATTAACAATAAATAAAATCTAGCTTTAGCTGAACCCATTGAAAGGAAACATTATATTTTCAAAAGTTTACTGAACAAAACAAAATGAAAATAAATATGTTGAAGAGGGAATAGGAGGAAATCTACACTTTAAAATTTTTATCTCTGTTATCTTGGATATTGATGCTTCAAAGTTGTTAGCAGCAAATTGCAGCCAAATCCCAAATACACTATTTTCTTTTTAATCAACAAAAATAAGTGAATATTGAAGCGTAATAAGGGGGCTGAATCCTTCCTATTCCCAATTTATGAACACCCAAGCAGTCTATTAGGTACTCACAGCCCTCTAAGGTATTCTTGCAGGTACTCTAATGACCATTGCCAATCAAGCCTATCACTGCATTTTAATTAATGTATTTTTATGATTCAATGGGATGTAAATAAAATCTTACTCTGATATAACCTACTTTGAAATCAGTGTTTGTGCTGCATAATATCTCCTGCATTTGAATTGTGAACCCTCCTTTTGAGATAAACATGGCACAATGTTTTGTTACCCAAGAACAAGTGTTGAGTTTTGTATTGTGTACAACAGCAGGGACCTCGTCACTGAGATCTGGTTCATCGCTCTACTGAGTGCCCTGGTCACCCTCATGGTGATGTTGTTCGTTGCCATGCTACTGGTCCGGAGAAGACATGTAGTCGCCAATAAGTCCGCCCTCACTTCTCAATACAGTAAGTACCGCATGCCAGGGCATTCTTCAGAGGAACACTTTCTTTTCACCCAAAATGATATTTAGGCCTGGATGTTAGATGACTAACTCTGGCCTAAACTCTACATTATTGTTTTGCATTAAAGCTCAGAAAATGTTCATGTCATTTTAAAATAAATTGCTACATAACATGTGTGTATGTGTATATACTAAACCAAAGGTATTACTAGGGATGGAGCTGTTAAATAATATAACCGTATTAGAATATGAGCTCATTCGTTATTTTTAATAATTCAAAAGTGTCCATCACTATTATTAATATCTTGGACTTTGTTTCGCATTACAAATTTAGGCTATAATTTAAAAATATGGAAAAATAAGACCGTTAATTTAAAAATATTAATAAATATAATAAAGGTAATTTGATACATTTTTATATTTGTTGGGAGGGATAAGTACGTCTAAATATTAAATAGTTGCAATTTTAATTTTAAGTGATGCCCTAATAACAAAATTGTAATTTTGAAAAGAGCTAAGTTTTCAATGTATTTGTGTCTATCATGTTCCTAGCCAGTCTAGGTAACTGTACGTTCCCTCCTTTCGTAAAGCTCCTAGTGTGTCAAGGTGACTATCTTCTCTTCTTTTGTCAAGCTCCTAGCCACACTAGGTGACTGTATATTACCTCTTTTTATCAAACTCCTAGCCACACTAGGTGACTGTATATTCCCTCCTTTTATCAAACTCCTAGCCACACTAGGTGACTGTATATTACCTCACTTTTATCAAACTCCTAGCCACACTAGGTGACTGTATATTACCTCTTTTTATCAAACTCCTAGCCACACTAGATGACTGTATATTACCTCCCTTTATCAAACGCCTAGCCACAATAGATGACTGAATGTTTCCTCCTCTTGGTAATCTTCTGGCCAGACTAAGTGACTGTATTTTATAATCTCTTGTCAGAGCACAAGTATGAAGTGTCTGGTGGGCCTAGTGCCACAACGGTCAATCAGCCCTCTCCCATCCTATCAGAGGACAAGCTGCAGAATGAATGCCAGGTTAGCTCTGCTCTATCACCAACCTATGCTGAGGTGTACCATAGAACACTGTTCAGCTCCTTTCAGGGTTCTTACAAGGAAGAGATGACTACACCCTATGCCACCACCACCCTGCTTCTCAACAAGGTTAGTCGAATATTACAGTACTAACTTTTATGTGCTTCATTTTAAAATATGATAGTATCTGACTACCTGATTGTTTATAATCATTAATCTGATATACAATAGAAACCTTATTTAAATATTACATATTTTTAATTCCATTAATACTTTTGAACACAATGTCAAACTATGTATACTGTAGATGCAAGGAAATGTTTTATTTTTGTTGAAATATTTAGATGGTATGAAGAGTAAGCCTAGGGCAATGCTCTTACTTTAGAAGCAGGATT
This sequence comes from Timema californicum, assembly GCA_902141385.1. NCBI lineage: Eukaryota > Metazoa > Arthropoda > Insecta > Phasmatodea > Timematidae > Timema > Timema californicum. The sequence goes on from CABFOW010005882.1 coordinate 32,610, forward strand.
GCAAATAATGTGATGTCTATTTCTAGAGTCACTGTCCAATATACCTTCCTTATGTTAAGCAATCACCAAATATTCTTTGATGCATATTCTCGAACTTCATTTATAAGTGGTTACAATCTTGACTAAACTTTTTGTATGCATCTTTTGTGAAGATAAATGTTTTTTGTGAAGATATATGTTGTTTAGAGTAGTAAATATTTGTATAAATATTTGAGAGACTCCAACTTCACTGTGGAGTAGTTTGTGTGTAGTTGTGTATCGTAGGTGTGTGGGTTTGATACTTATTTTTGTCAGGGCCCTTTGGGCAATAGTGTTTCCTACAACTAAGTTGATGTATGTGTGTTATAACTTATAAGTAGTGTCCGACCAAACATTCGGCTTCGGCCGAAGATGAAAAAGAAAATGAAGTTTGGCTTCGGCTTCAGCCAAAAAAATGAACCTCGGTCAGACACTATTTATAAGCAACTTACTGTCTTGATTTAAAAAAGGTATTTCATTTAAATTTATATTTATCTGATACTCCCAAATAATCTGGATGTTTCAGTCAGTCAAGCGTCCTTGTGGCTTGGCCTCAAACATTGGCAGTTTTCACAGTGGCCCAACACCATTTGGATTTGAGCAGTCTCCTGGTTTTTACGAGTGCCATAGTTGGTCCCAACAAAGGTCCCGCCCTCTGCATCAAATCATGCCAAAACAATCAGAGGACAAGTCAATGTGCTCCCTGTATCGACACTACTGTGTGATACCCAGAAGATTACCACTGGTGTACCAGCAATCCTGCAGTTAGCCAGAAAACATACATGTCGACATAATCTTATACATTAAATTTGAAGTTGTGCATGTGCAATTTGATAGTTTACAGGTCAAATCAGCAAGAATAACTCATATTGGATGCCAAATGAAATTTTAAAATGTTTTTACATAATTGTATAAATTGATTATTTAAGGTCTACAAAAAAAATTCATCATGATGCTGATTTAAAAATACATTAATTGAAAATGTAGTTCATGTGAACCTAGTGTGTGAAAGACTTTCCAAAAAGCTGCTCTATGATAACTCTAGACATTGACATTGCCATGTTGTTCAGTAATAGTTTTGTATTGTTGGGATTTGTACCATTTATTGTATTCTCAAGCTATAGTTGGATGAAGTACATTATATAAAACACAGATTTGTGTATCTTGCTTAACTAGCTCAACCTTCTTGGCGCCGGATTATGACTTAACTCAGTGTGGTCTCGACTCGAGGGCTAATCTGCATTGTGCAACAAACATAATGGGCCAAAAGCAAAATAAAAAATTAATAATAATGCTAATAAAACAACACTTTAATATTTTTTAAATTACTAAGAACCAGTATAGAAGTACAATATATTAGTATTATGACTGTACCTACCACTATAGTTAGTGAAATGACTGAGCCTGTTTTTTTAAATTATTCATATTAGGGTTACACCTTAACCTATTATTTATTAAAAATAAGCATGTGGCCCAAAGATAGGATCAAACTGACTTAGATCATAAATAATCCCGTGTCCTCTGATTATCTGATATACAAGATTTATTCAAATTCGCGCAATTTCTCTTCAAAGCAAGATTCCATGTAACAAAAAATAAAGTTACACAACAACCATCGTTATTATGTTATTTTTGAAATAAGTAACACTGTCAACTGGGGTAGGGACCATTGCTTCAAGGCAAGGTAATAAAATACTCATATGCATAGTGAAAATGTTATTTTACTTATTGCAGCTAAGTGCCTTACAGTCGGCCTTTGAGCATTTGTATCCTTGTTACATTGAGTGTAAAACCGTTGTATGTAGTAAATGTTGCCCCATTGGATGGTGTCACCTATCTCGCAAACTTAATACCATACATTCCATTAAGTGAAAAATGACAACTTGTACATGGGAATCAAACCCTGTGGCCTGTGTCCAGGTTATCATTTCTCACTTAAAATTGAATTTGATTCAGCTATCAGGACTGATGCTGTGGATAACCACCATGTATCAGTTTGTGATACACATGAATTAATAAACCCATAGTTAACCTTAAGTAGGTACCTAAACCAGTTAGTGAAAGTAAGCAGGCCATGGTGGAGTCATAAATTGTTAACAGAAGGAATTGAGTGCACCGAAAATCTTCTAAAAGACTTGAAGTTTGAAGACTGACCTGGATTTTCGAATTTTTTATAAGGATTATAGAGCCAGAAATCTGTTAAAAGGTAACAAACTTAAGAATGGCGATATTCCTTTCACAGTTTGACTAGCTGTAACTCTGGGTTTTTAGCAAGGGGTAATTCATTCAAGACTTAAATGTAGGCAGTATCGTAGCTAAGGGCGGTG
>CABFOW010005883.1:0-17314 GCA_902141385.1 Timema californicum
CCCTTTCCATCTTATGTAAAGAAGATTATAACATTTTCTCCCCTTCACATGCAAGAGAAAACCGCCCACTCGGGTCTGTCTCACACACACACACACACACACACACACACACACACACACGCAAGAAGTGTGTTCCCAAGAAGGTGTCTTCACCCACCAACCTTTCACTTGTCGGTTCATCTTAGTTAACTCGGCCTCGCCTGATTTCCCATAAGGCTACTTAGAGGCTTAGAATGAAATACTTTATCTTGATTAAGTTTTTCGCCCCCTCCCCCACGACTCAGGTCAAACTACTAAATGTGGCACACACATATAGCGCGTCTTTTGAAAATCTTACCGCTCAATTGTTTCTAACACTCTTGATCCGACGTAGAAAACATTATTTGAGAAAAAGTATAATAACTTTCTCTTAAGTCACAAGTCCAAAGAAAAATCACAGAAAAGAGTTACTTTTTTTTAGCTCCGTGTTTTACTATCCGTTCGGGTTACACGCTTAAAAAAATATTATCTGAGTATTTAGAGCACGCGACTTTATTCAAGAGTACGTGTTTCGATTCCATCCTGCATTTAAGTAGACGTTTCTTCAGCGTGATTTCGAGCTTGATTTCAAGACTTATACTTGGGGAATTCCCTTAAAGTAGGAGTGTAGGGGATGCTAGAAAAGGCCAGTGTGTTTGCAGTTTTTATAGAAAAACATTTTTGTTTTGCTAAAACCAGTAAAATATTGCTCCAATAGAAACAAAGTTTGATTTTCTTCACATGGTGATATAACAGTTGTTGAATATCTGTCATGAGAATAGCGGCATTAGATGACAAACTTTTTAAATGAAGAGAAAAAGTTGTCACTAAATTCCAGGACACCCTTTGTGGTCACCATGTGAACTAAATTAAACTCTTTGTTTCTACTGAATAACTATTCGATTTATTTTGTCCAAAAAAGTGTTTTGATTTAAAAATGGCAAAAACAATTACCCTTTCTCACGTTTCCTAAACTTCCACCTAAAAACACTCCACTGAACCGTTTATTTGATTAAACTCGCTGATAGCCAGTACGAGCATTAGTGTTTATACTTACATCCATTTCTGTTTCCAGCCTATGGTATGGGTCAGTTTATTATTCAAGTCTTAATATCTCTTTCCACTACCGGCTTGCTAGGTCTGTCGTAGCTTCAGAAGCATGATCCAAATTTGATTACTAAAAAATTAACAAAAAGGTGAAATTAACTCATTTTTAGCGAAGTTTCCCAAAAAATGAGCTTTTTAACGACTTTTTTTTAGACCGTATGGCACATTTGACCGGGAGGGACTTTGAAGTTCGGGTTCAGTCGCCTTATGTGTAGACTATTAACAGCTCTGGTGGCACAGAACATTACCCAGGGTGCACCACAAGAGGTTGTCTACACGTCGTACCCGCAATGAGAGGATGTGATGATAGCTATTATTATAATGTGGAGTTGGGGTGAGTCGTAACCAAACTTAAGCCTAATTGACCAAACCCTGGTGACCATTGGGATCATTCCCCTAAAGGGGGAAAAAAATACCCAAGGTACCAGCCGGGAATCGAACCCTGAGACTCCTAGGCTCGTAGCCAGGCGCACGGAAAGCTTTAAGATGAAAGTGAATGATTAGAAACATAGATCTAGCCTTCTTCAAACCAATAAAGTATTTTTTTGACAAGATAACGACAAAAAGTTCTAAGATAATTGCGGATTGATTTATTGGTTTTGAAGATTCAGAACTTCCATTCTCAAACGAAAGAGAGCAATATTGGACTTAGGTTAGATATGGGCTAAACTTTCGTATACGAGTATGTGATTTACTTGAAATAACACGAAACATAATTATACGACGAGCCTTACATAATATAAAAACTTGTAAACATAGTTCAAAAGTTGAAAGCCCCCCTTTTTTGTAGCGCACCTTGTCTTACCACCCGCTCGGGGTGTACGCTCTTTTCCCTATTAAAAGTCCATAAATCCACCTATTTTGATTGATCACTAATAACTAATTGCCCAGTAAACGAAAGATAACAGGAATAGGAGTGTAGGATGGATTTTTGTGAATCGATTGATGTAATTTAATAGAGCGGCCGCAACAAAAAAAAAAGTTACTGTCATTTGTATTTTCCTACTACCCTGTTTGTTCTCCTCTGCCCGACAGCTCCATCCAGTAACGTTATTAATCCCACTTGGTTTCAGGCGTTTGTTAATTTCATCTCAAATATTCTGGCGCTTTGAGCTCGTTTACGGTCGCACTTTGCCCGATTTCTCATCCGTGAAACGTAAATTATACCCAAATTAGGATTTGAACAAGTTTGTTGGCCTGCGCCTGACGTCTCAACGCTCTTTACCGCGGACAAAGCTGCGAGCCTGACCATGTCGCCTCAGAGCTATTTATGATGATCGTACCCTCAGGGTACGTCGGGAACCTCATGGAGCGGCTTGTTGAGAGGAAGTTTCAACTCACAAGGGAAATATCTGAACCAACTTTACTTTCCCTTGTTTACAACGCCCATGTCGCTATCTACGGGCGTAAGTAGCACTGGAACTGCTTTCATCTGGAGTGTGGCGACACAGAGGTGATCTTCAGTGGAGAGAAGAGAATATGGTTAGAGAAGGGCGTCTTAGAGTGGAAAGAATATGGTTAGAGAAGGGCGTCTTTAGAGTGGAAAGAATATGGTTAAGAGAAGGGCGTCTTAGAGTGGAAAGAATATGGTTAGAGAAGGGCGTCTTAGAGTGGAAAGAATATGGTTAGAGAAGGGCGTCTTTAGAGTGGAAAGAATATGGTTAGAGAAGGGCGTCTTAGAGTGGAAAGAATATGGTTAGAGAAGGGCGTCTTAGAGTGGAAAGAATATGGTTAGAGAAGGGCGTCTTAGAGTGGAAAGAATATGGTTAGAGAAGGGCGTCTTAGAGTGGAAAGAATATGGTTAGAGAAGGGCGTCTTCTGAGTGGACACTCTGGTTTCATCCAAGATGGCACCCAAAGTAATTAATACATTGATACAGATTCATCTTGATAATCCATTTTTTTTAACGTTGGCTACAAAGTTTGAGGTTCTAGGTAAAGTTAGTTTCTTAGGGGTGTTGAAAGAATCGGCATGAGGTAGTTAAGTTATTTCTCAACATCGTTATCAGTTTTTATTCCAGGCGAATGGTGTTATCTTACTCCATTCACCCTACCTTAACGGATTACACTATGGCCCTTTCTTATAAGCTATATCATAGTGAAATAAGGCAAGGTAAGCTTGATAAATAACAGATTAGACCAAAGGTGAATTTACTTAAAAGGTATATTCTCCATAATCTTTAAAGACATATTATTAGCTCAGTAAGAATAATATTTAATAAGTGAAGATAAGAAAGAATATAAAGTTGTATTATTAAGATATTTATATTCTTTATTATCTTCATTTAATAAGATAAATAGTTAAATGATCTGTTTTGATCGTCATAAGAGATGATAAATTTACCAAACAAATACTTTTAAAAACTGCACTCGGAACTAATGGTTATATATTTATATTCAAATCAAATTTAAAAAAAAAAGGATTATTGGTTTATCAAACACTGAACCCCGGCGAACGTGTCTCTCCTATCTCCCGAGCTCACATTTTCCAATCACCCTATAATCCTCTAACAAAGTACTAGCCTTTTCAAATCCCTCGTATCCATTGTTTTACTGGGCTTCTGCAGCCCACCCCTTCCTTCATTACCAGCTTAAAAGCTCCGCCCCCCCCCTCCCAAAATATCTGGTGGCTCCGGCGAACACAATCCTCTAAACTAAACTAAACCTTGAAGAGATATTCTTACACTAAATAACGATCACAATTTTTCACCTGCGCCGCCTCCACCGCTAATGTTAATTGCCAAGTTTCGAGCGGTTGTGGGGGAAGGAGGAAAGGGGGGCGAGGTGGGGGAACTTATGGAACAGGTTTGGTGCAACAGCGGGTAATGTCACTTTTTTAAAAAAGCACCTCGTCTTACTACCCGTTCGGGTTATACGCTTATGTACTAATTACGCTAGTGGGTTAGGGATTAGGAAGGTTATATTTCATGTAAGTGTACTCGCATTTGCATGGTGTGTGTGTGAGAGAGAGAGAGAGAGAGAGAGAGTGTAAAACTGTTTTGGAAAAACCACCCTCAGTACACTCGACCGAGATTCGAACCTCGATCTCCGAGTCAATGGTAGTTCTATCTACTGCGAAACTAACCACGTGCCCACCGAAGTGGGTTATTAAAATAATTGTTTTAGTAAATACATTTAGTCTAATTTTCTCCACACAGAAATCTCAGTTAGTTTATATCTACCCTGGATATAATAGGATTTTATTAGGACATTTTTTATATTACATTTATAAAGTATCTGCTCCAATAACATCAATAACTGTTGATATTACTATGTGTAGAAAATTAAATCAAATGTTTCTATTAAAACGAGATTTTATTAATTTTTTACAAAACTTTTTTGCTATAAAAATCTGGAAAATAATACAAACCTAAACTCATATTCCTTTTCATTCAGCCATAAATATATAAGCAAACAAATGAATGCTAACGCCTTAAATTCATCAGGTGATTATTTTTTATATTTTCAATAGAAACCTTTCATGTAAACTTGTTCTTAAAACATTTAAGTATTCATGACCCTTCTCGGGCCTCTCGAAATAAAAAATTATTTTCTATTAGTAACTATTTTCGTCGTAAAGTGCACTATAGATATGCCGAATTTGATTTTTATCATAAAAGAAGAACCAAACTGAGAGAGCTATTTAAGGAACGTCTTTACAATTAAAGAATTTAGTTATCTTACTCCCTATTAAAATATTCTAAAATACTTTTATTTTCTATCGGTTCTATACAATTAATGTCCATGTTTTTTTAATACATTTTAGCAACTATACCTAATCGTATTTACTAATTTAAATGGTTGTTTAGCTATAATTTTTGTTCCCTTTACTATTGCATATTTTCTAGTATTCTTAAGCATGTTTCAGTGCTGGCTTGCTATAGCTCATGCAACTGTTGGTCAGCACTAGAGTAAAGGAAATTGAAATTATTATAATGACACATAAAAACCTCTGAATTATCGCCGCCTTGGATCTACTGATTTGAGTGAGTTATTAACCAACCGTATCTGGCCATAATTCAACGTCACAGTCAAACAGAATGCATACATCAATTTATGACGGGGTGGATTTTTCTCTCTCCGTCACAAACGGAAGGAGGGAGGGATAGAATATTGTGTCAAATAATGTGACGTTAGCCTGGCGGCGTGCCAAGACAATCAGAGTAAATACACACACCGGGTCACCGGTGCCCATCACTCAAAAACAAAAATGTTTGTATACAAATATGTGTCGGGGGGAGGGGGCTTACCACGCCGTATATCACAACACATATAATATGGAATAAGTGTTTTTGGCAAAAAAAAACAACTGAATGTATGATGAAACGATTAAAACTTATCTACTTTGACTCAGGGGGAAAAATTTTCTCGGAGTATTCTTTTTTTATTATTATTTTGAGTATTTAACGTGCAATTTCTGGACCAAATTATTATATTATCAGAATATGACTTACAAACTTAATATAATTCTGAAACAGACAAAGTGTTCAGTCCTCAATGTGAGAGAGAAAACCCCCGATTCCAATCAATTATAAACTATCCGGTAATGTCTGAAATCGAATCCGAGACCCTTAGTTCACGAGACAAGACGCACTACCGACAAAGGTGTCGACCCACATATCGACACATCGTTGTTATTACCTCAAGTAGCATTATATCTCCAAGCATGTATGTGCACTCAGGTCATCTTGAAAGTCAGCAGACTACCCTTGACAGATTACACTCAGATCATCCTGAAAGTCAGCAGGCTACCCTTGACAGATTACACTCAGGTCATCCTGAAAGTCAACAGGCTACCCTTGACAGATTACACTCAGGTCATCTTGAAAGTCAGCAGACTACCCTTGACAGATTACACTCAGATCATCCTGAAAGTCAACAGGATACCCTTGACAGATTACACTCAGCTCATCCTGAAAGTCAGCAGGATACCCTTGACAGATTACACTCAGGTCATCTTGAAAGTCAGCAGGATACCCTTGACAGATTACACTCAGGTCATCCTGAAAGTCAGCAAGCTACCCAGTCAACTAAACTTTTCCCTGGTGCTGTGTGCTGGTCTTAACTTGATATTGAGCCAGTGTTTCAGGGAAGTAGTCAAAGTGTACATGATTTGAATAAACTTGTTCAATGAGCGTGTATTCTTTCAAATGTTCGTTTGAGTAACCTAATTTCTCAATTATTACAGGGTGTAGCGAATTTCACTTGACATTCGCCACACCTGTGAATGGATTGAAACATATGTTGCCCAACTCTGTTACAGAATATGTGTAGCTTACACTATGAACCAACAACTTTACGGGTGCAAGATTGAAGATAAATAATTATATTATCTGCGGGCACGCAAACAAAATAGTTGAATATCACTGTAATAAGCTACACCATGGTGGAAACATGCAAGGTAAACTTTCAAATACCCCCGGTCTCACTAATTATACTACCTTGTATAAACCGGAGTTCGTCCACCCATTCTGTCCTGCTGTCCGCCAAGTACCAGACCTACGCGGCGAATGTTTCATTACTATTAAACAAACGAGGAATTAATTAAAAGTCCCTTTTTAAAACGCCCCCCCGCCATTCGAATACTTGGGGTGAGGGACCTGGAGAACGGACGGTCCGCTTACAGACCCTCCAACCCCACTGCGGCTAGAAAACCAACACCGGGGTTAATTTATGAGCGGCGTTGAAAGTTTTAGCAGAGGGGGGGTATTATCACTTATTTCGGGATGAAAATGGCTTCATAAAACCCGACTTGGCAAGTTTTTATACCTGGCCACCCTTCGAATCGAAATAGCTTTTTGTTTTTTGTGGGCAAGGTTTCTTTTTTAATCACTAGAAGGGTTATTACTATTTACGCATGTATGATAATTACTCTAATGGGATAATAATAATATTTAGCACCACGTCTCACTACCCGTTCGGGTTATACGCTTTAAGTACTAATTACTCTAATGGATTAGGAATTGGGAAGGTTGAATTAGAGTAAGTGGACCCGCATTTGCGTGGAGGGAGAGTGGAAAACCATTTTGGAAAAACCACCTACAGTTCACCCGACAAAGATTCGAACCTCGATCTCCCCGTCCTCAGCATTCGAGCTCAACACGACAAGCGCGTTAGCCAACTACGCAACCGAGGCGGGTCTAATGGGATAAGGAAGGAAGCATTTTATTGGTAATATACCTATATATGTGTGGAAGGAAAGAGGGAAACCGATTAAGGAAAAAAATCACGCTCAATAGACCCAGCCGGGATTCAAACCCAATCAGCAGGCCAGTTCAACACGAGAGTGACGCCTTACACTATTCGGCCACTGAAGTAGGTACGGGCCAGTTTAAGCAGCCGCCACACAAATGGGAAGCGCGAACAAAGGCGTCAGTCAGTTTAGTCTTGTCTGGTTTGCCCCAGTGAATGAGGAGGTCGATGTTAAAATACAGGCCGGATGTACAGAAGGTAGTAATTCCTAAATTATTTCCATCTTTCCCTCAGCGCAAGTGCGGGTACATTACTTCTTAGTTAAATCTTTCCTATCCCTAATCATTTAGTGTAAATATGTGGCGAGCTCATGCGGGCAGTAAGACGCAGTTTTTACATCCATTAGAATAATATTTATTTTCGACTAAGGGCATGCTAGGCCTGTCGTAGCTTCATATGTCTTATAATATATCTTAAGATTAGGACAGGTACAACTTCCAGTTCCCATCCGTTAATTTATCAATGTGAAAGGGTACAGCCACCTTTCACCATTTACAATTTGTTTAGCCTTATCGGGGATCGAACTCGGGATCCTTAGCTCAGCAAGCAGACAATCAGTGCCGACAAAAAATAATTTTCTGCCAGTTAAAACAAAAATTTAAAATTAAACCATCGTTGTCACATAGTTTTTTAAAAAAAAGCACAGTATGAGTGACCCATTAGGAAAATGACCCGCATCAGTAGAAGCATGGTCTAAGGCATCATGCTCACGCTAGAATGGATTGCCAGTGACTGGGAGATCAGGGTTTGAATCCAGTTCGGGTGGTTTTTCCTAAACAATTTCCCACTCTGTATTTTACTAGATGATTTTCAACTCAACCTCCACGGAAATGCAGGTACACTTTCTCTAAATTCAACTTTCTTCATCCATAACACAACAAAGTAATTATTATTTCTACGCGTATAGACCGAACAGGTAGTAAAACACGATTAAAAAAATAGAAAAATGAGTTTAATAAAACTTTAAACAAACGGGTTAGTGACGCGAAACCATTTTAGGACGAAATGAGAGGGAGAGTGACCGTGACACTCGCCGCTTGGGGCGCCACCGTCAAACCAAATACAGTCCCAAACTTTCGGGGTCCCTTAGGGTTCTCGTGTGTGTTTAGCAGATCGCGAACCCGTGTGTGTGTGTGTGTGTGTGTGTACTCCCTCCCCGTTCCAGTCAAACTCACACACTCACGCAGGAGTAACAAGCTCTCGCACAAAAGTGATGATGAGTTTAGGTCCATTCGCAGCACCAGTCAGGGGTGGGCAACATTAGGGCCACATGGTACAAGTACACGAGAGTATGGCCACCACTTCACCACTTAGAAGCACCATCGGCGGCGTAGCCAACTTTTCAGACAAGAGGCAGCCTCACCTTTCTGTGTGTATTTATTTGAGGCATATAATGTGCGCTTTCTGAACCGATTGATTTTTATCAGCACACGAACATTTCTACGAGTCTCTAACAATTTTGCCGGGAAAGGTATTTTCACATATCCTCCAGGGTTACTTTACATGCCACAATCCACATAGGAACGACCTACTTTACTTCTCCTCCGAAGGAAGTTGTGCTACGGATTTTTTTCGCTCTAAAAAATCTGAACCCCCGAATATAGGGTCGTGAGGCGAGTATTTTCCACTTCAAGACCACCGAGGTCGAAGGATGTGTTTAAAAATCCCAATTAATCTCCAGTATTTGCAAAACGCTTCTCAGAAAATATTATACGATAAGTTTCGCACAAACAAACACTCCGTTATGGAAATAATTTCTCTTATAGTGTTCCGGAAAATTTTCTCAATTTTTTTTTCTTGAGAAAATTCCTTCTATTTAAATAGAACAAATGCATTCAATAAATATCTGATCTAGAGCAGACCCGACGTTAGTGACACGTTCAACCACCAAGCGTTGTAGTCAATAGCGAGAGTGAGAAAAGAATTGAATTCGGTTATTGTTACTCATTTGATAACATTACTGATGTTAACGTCCATAGGAGGGATTATACCGAAATGAAAGATTTAAAATAACTTGTGGATGTCTCGAATAAGCACGTTTCAATTAAACTGTTGGAAAAAAATATAAATTTCACATCTCAAGCGCCGAGAACTAAACCAAAGGAAAGAAAAAGTTCCAATAAGGCTCCTTTTGTCTTGATTGTCTGGCTGCTGGACAATACTTTATATCAGGGGTCAGCAACTCATCGATCTCAAGGAAATTTTTAGTCGCTTGCGTAATACAACATAGTCATTTAAAAATGATCAAATATAGCAAGTACTTTTAAATAATATTTGAGTGTATCCAAAGTAACCTTGATCGGTAACGTTAAGAGAAAATTAAATAACCCGCTTCGGTGGCCGCGTGGTTTAACGCGCTACTATCTCAATAAACTGGACTGCCAATGACGAGGTTCAAATCTCGGTTAGGTGGTTTTCCAAAACAGTTTTCTCACTCTCCTTCCACGCAAATACGGGTGCAATTCATCTAAATATAATCTTCCAAATCCCTAAAACTATTAGTATGATTCGGTAAATATGCGTGTAACCTGAACAGGCACTAAGACGCGGTGTTAAAAAAAGAGTGTATAGGTCGATTGGAGAACCCCTGCTTTATATTTTTTGAGAGAAAGGGGGTGGGGGGGATGGGTGAATACTTTCTCCACGATCACTCGAGAACGTGCGAGATACGGCGATGATAACCAGAAGAGGGAGACATCACAGAGAAGAGAGGGGGATGGTTTCTGTCTGGAATTGAGTTAAACAAGCGAAGTCGGGCAGCGAGAATATGATTTGTTGTCCCCTGCCCGCCACCGCTAGGATGTTGTCGTCACGCAACGAAAGAGAGAATGGGGAGGAGGGGCGGGGGAGGAGGAGCTGAAAATTGGATCCGTGGTAATTAGAGTAGCGAAAGCGCTTATAATTATGAGTGGAATCGCCGTAGAAAGCCCGGTTACTGTGCGACAAGGCTTGTTAGATGTGAAGAGAGAGAAAGAGAGAGAGAAGATAGTAGGGGCGAGGGAGGGGAGGGAACATGTCCCACCTCTGCGGCGAGTGTCCAACCTAACTCCCTACGTTTTCTGAAAGGAAAATATTTAGCCATTCACATGCTTTACGATACAGGTTTTTTTTTTTCAGTAATCAAAAATCGTAAATTTGGTGAACCACGATAAATAACAGTACGAAGAGAAGTTGGAGAGAGTATTTTAACTTTTGAAGGATACCCATACCCTCTCCCCCTCCACGTTATCCCAAGCCAATATCCAAACATCAACCCCTTATTTTCATTAATAAGAGTAACAGTTTCTTTTTGTTGAATCTTTTTGAATCAACATTTGTATAACATTCCACCAAAGTTTCGGTAACTTTGAAGCGGTCACACGTCACGATAAATGATTAAGGTGGAAGTGTAGGGTACGCGAGTTAAGGGTGGTGTTTTTATATACAAACTTTATTTGGGCAAAATTAATAAAATATTGATATAATATAAAAATAGAGTTTAATTTTCTTTACATGGTGATATCAACAGTTGTTGAATATCTGTCAACATCAAAGCGGTATTAGATGATCAACTCTTTAAATGAGAGAAAACGTTATTGAATTCCAGGGCAACCTTGACATATATTCAAAAACTGTTGAGCTCACCATGTGAAGAAAATTAAACTCTTATGTTTAGCCTACACTAGTGAATTATTTGATTTCTTGTGACTAAAAAATATTTTGCCATAAAAACTGTAAACTACCCTTCACTCACGTTTCCTACACCCCCACCTTAACAAGAGCTGCTCCAAAAATATTTCTAGTGTTTTTTTTTAAATATAAAATAAATTAATCTATTATTATTCGACTGCTGAGCGGTTATATTAGTACTGTACTTCAATATCATAATCAAAACCTTAAGGAATACGTTCCCTTATTTTGGGATTCAATGATATGAAAATTGTGCGAAAAATTATAATCTCAAAGGGCCAATTTCATAGTCAAATTTAGTACGCCTCAAGTGCGGCGCTACACTAAGTACATAACGACACCTACCTAAACTCGAATGGAATGGGACGTTCTCGCATAGGAAACTGGCCCATTCCATTCTGGTTTAGGTAGGTGTCGTCTTGTACTTAGTGTAGCGCCGCACTTGAGGACGTACTAAATTTGACTATGAAACTGGCCCTAATTGGCAGTATTTGGATTTATCTTATTCTGACAAATTACTCCCTCCTCTTTACGTTTGTCCCCTAGCCCAGTCCCTTAACCTACTTAGAAGGCTGCAAGCCACCCCTACGAATGAAAATTTACTGGAAAATATTCATAACTTCTACGTACTACCTTGTATTAGGTTAATATAGGTATTTGTTTTGTTTATACAACAGTGTTTAGAAACTTCACGTTAAATAACTAAGATCTACTTCAGTGGCTGCATGGTCTAAGGCGTCACTCTCGCAAGAGACTACCGATGACAGGGTGATCAGGGTTCGAATCCCGGTCGGGGTTTTCCACTGTCTCTCTCTTCACGAAAATGCGGGTACGCTTCCTCTAAATTCAACCTTCATCATCCCTAACTAATTAGCACGTATGCGTATAAATTAAAATGAGACACGGGGCGAAAAAAACTAACTAGCTAAAATAAGATTGTTCGGCGTGAAAGGGGATGTGCAATTTTAATACAAAATGTTTATTCTTTACGTTTGTAAAGTAGCGCCGCCTTCCGCTGGCGCAGCCAGGATTCGTTTGTGAGAGGGGGAAGGGGAGAGGGGGTTAGTTTCACTGGCCAACTAAGCGGGGTCCATTGGTTTTTCCCGCAGGAAAATTTGAAAATTTAAGTACTGAAAAATGACAAATGCTTCAAAAGAAATACAACAATATATATAAAAAAAATTAAAATTGATAAAAATTGTCATAAATTCTGTAATTATTATGACTATTAAGTTTTTATAAACAAATTGTTATCCATGCATACTGCTAGAATATACAAACATGCACGTTTTAATAAATTTAACTTTGGTAATTTGATTTATAAAATTATTTTATGAGCTGCAATCTGAAAATTCAAATAAGCAACTTGCACTAACTTTTAACTCCCAAAATCACTTTTGAACTAACTCACTTTAGTCTCATGTTAATTTTCCTTGGCTTCTTAGAAAGTTCATTGAGAACTTCATCATTCTCATGTGGAAAGATCACATCTGGCCAGAGCTGGTCCATATCTGGCATTACCAGATCCGGCCAATTCCATTTCTGGGCCAGATCTGTCATTTATCCACATGGGTCCGTTACTGACACCTCTGGATGTATGTACATGAAGCCCATTAAGTATTGTCTTCATTTGCAGAGTTCCTCATAGATGATCTCAAGATCAAGAGCTTTAGGGACGAGAAAAGGTAGGTGGGTAGCCGGGGCTCCAACTCTGAAACCCCCCTACCCCCTTGGCAGTGCCAGTGCCGCCTTCATCGGGCGACCAGAGAATTTATTGTTTGGGCTATGCGACCCTGGGCCAACCAGTCCTTCTGAATTATGGAACGAGTGAAGAGAAACTGCTCTTTGAGCATACCAAAAAAAAACCTAGACCCCACACGAAACAAAGTTATATTGTTTTGGCACGATATACATGCGATGGCGAACTCCCTGTTAATAATTCACACGAGTTGGGCCATCCCCACTTTTTAAAAGAAACACAAGCTTGGTACAGAAACATCTCAAAATATGATATAATCCCCCCCCCTCTCCCTCCAAGTAAAAGAGTCCGTTTATATGGTCTAGTGGTCAGCGTGCCTGGTTACGTATCCAAAGGTGCCGGGTTCGATCCCCATTGCTTCCAGAATTTTTCTGTCACGCATTGGGTTCCGGGACGGGGTTAAACTCAGCCCCATGAGGACAAATTAGGAGCTACTTGAATAAAGAAGTAGCAGGTCCGATCTAGACAAATGAGAATAACGGACAGAGGGCTCGTTGTGCTGACTGCGTGACACCCTCTTTCAGAAAATGGTGGTAAAATCTTCACTAACCTGTGAAAGCCACTCGGTCGGTAAATAGCTCACTTGCAGGCTAACGCCATGAAGCTTCTTTTTTAAAACAATGTTCAAGTTTCCCACTGATTATTATTAATATTTTTAATAATATGTAATACATTTGATATTTGCACTCACCTTGATAAAAAAATATTTAAAAACATTAAAACCCGCTCCTGTGGCCACGTGGTCTAACGCGCTACTCACGCAGTAGACTAGACTGTAGATGATGGGGAGATTGAGGTTCAATCCTGGTCGGGCGCAATGAGGGTAGTTTTCCTTAAATAGGTTTCCACTCTCCCTCCACGTAAGTGCGGGTGATTTTCCTCTAAATCAAACCTTCCTAATCCATTAGTGTTATTGGTACATAAGCGTATGATCCGAACGGGTAGTAGGACACGGTGCTAAAAAAAAGCAACATTAAACCCACTCTTGCCCGCACAAGTCATTATTTTTAGATTTTTTTTTTTCTGGATCTGGCTGAATATGTTAGCCCTACGACAGATAAAGCAATGTGAACAATGAGCCAGCTGTAGACCTCTTCAATCACAGCTCGCCCTGGACAATTCAGGTCTTCATGACCAGCGACACAATGATCCTCCAACCCCCCCTCACCCTCCTCTAAGCGCGTTACGTCACGGTCACATTGTGACGTGATTGGCGGACAATAGACCTCCTTCGTCAGCAACTTGACGAGTCGACTGCATCTCTGCGGAGGACGGCTCTCACAGCCACCGACCGGGCGTCCCAGAGCGACACCACCTAGCCCAGAGGCCCCGTGCGCGCACGCACACACACACACACGTTTTTTTTATTACAATTGAACCCCGGGCGCTTGGAGCAACTGGGTGTTCCAGGACCCCCATCCATGCGCGCACGCACGCGTTTTTGTTCAAATTGACCCTACAACTGTTGTAACATTACGAACTCCGGAAAGGCCTTTTAGAAAACACTAAGAACAGATTTCTTGCTCTCAACAATGATAGCATTTTACTATTTTATTTGAGTTATTCTATAGGAATTGATATCATCCATCAAAAGTGAGAGCTGCAGATCACATGACTTTGACACATGAATATAAAAATGATTTTTAATAAATTTTGGAAATTTCAAAAATGTTTCTTCCTACCTGATTAAGAGTTCACTATTCCATTCTGCGCGTCTTATTACCCATCTGGGCTATCCACGTATTAACGCTAATAGAGTATGGATGATATAATGTGTAATTAGTGTATCCGCATTTGCAGGCCCATAACAAAAAAAAAAGTGAGGATCAGAGGTTTTTGCCTACAAGTGGCTTGTGGTGAAGTCCTCAAACAAGGTTAGAATATTCTAAAAGGACCTTTACATGAAAAGTGGACTGGAAATTTTGTTACAACGACTAGTATATAAAAAAAACGTGATTTAATAAAGAGGAGAATATTTCACGCCCAAATGTATGAGAACCAAGCTCTGGAAAATAAACTCGAGGAAAGCGTAGTATTATATTTTGTCAAGGGCCTAGAGGCGCATTCGAGGAAAACCGGCGTGCTAATGGAATCCGAGCCACGCCCATAAATAATGCGCAACCCTGAAATAAGTAGTTTAATAGAAACAAAAAAATTAGACATACGGTAAAACATATTTATAATATTTTTTATACGAGCTACACGTGATAATACGGAGCACTATGTAGATCCTTTACATAGTAAATTAGGTTAGTTTACCTATTGATTGTTGCCTTCATACAATACGTGCATTTGTTTACAATTATTATTATTATTATTATTATTATTATTATTATTAGCACCGCGTCTTACTACCCGTTCGGGTTATGCGCACTTACGCTAATGTGTAATAGTAGGGTGATAGTGAGATGAAATGGAGGACCTACAGTTTAACGTGGAATCCGAACCACGGTGGAGGCCTGGCATTTCCCACATTCACAAGATGTCTTGTCAGGGGTGAAGAAAGGGTTTAGTAATCAGATAAATCTGTGCCGGGACCGGGGATTGAACCCCAGACCCCAGCAGAGAAGTCTGACACCTTACCCCTAGACCACCAGGTCACCTGTTTACAATTAATGAAGGCTTTTATTCAAGGCCGTATTCAGGAGGGGGGGGGAGGTTGGAGGTTCAAACCCCCCCCGCGAAATTTTATTAACAAAATATATATAGCTTTATTTATGGTTCAAACAATATCAAAATTAAGATACAAATACAAATTAGGGGGCTGTGTTACCATAAAAAAAAGCACTTCAGAGAGCTTCTATAGGTGTTCAATATTTAGAAATTTTCCTAGCTTTCGGCATTTTGGGGGTTATTTTATCACGAAAAAAAAAAGCACTTCACAGAGCTTCAAAAAGTGTTTAATATTTAGAAATTTTCCAAGCCTTCGGCAGCTAGGGGGTTATTTTACCATGAAAAAACCCACTTCATAGAGCTTCTAGAACGGCTTATCATTTAGAATGTTTTATAGCTTCCAGCAATTGGGGAATGTGCCCACCAACCCCCCCCCCCCTTCCATGAAATTATTGACTGGCTACGGCCTTGCTTTTATTGATTTTCCCTCCACCCTAACCAATAACAACTTTCTTTTATTTACATTGGTGATTAGAAACTTAATAAAATGAGCTACATTAAATGTATACGCATTAAATTTTCACAACTTAAAAACAATCACGACAAATCAATACGCTGCAGCCTTGTCGCTCAGCGGCAGGAAGCAACTAGCTCTACCCAGTCGTTAGATGGCGCCACTATTATTTATTCCGGTAAAAATCATTACTTAATTTATTGACAGCCTCTTATTGGTTTTATAAAAATATATTTCAAGTAAAGAGTTTTTTTTAAATTTTTTTGTTAAAACCTTACAATATCGTGTCTCAAATACTTGCAAATATATGATTAAAATGGGCAATATCTGCTTATGTAAGTTACCCTTAAAATTATGTTCATTGGATGATTAGTTTATAATAATAAACATTTAATACTATACGGCTTAAGACCAGTTTAATGCATGTAATTTCATAGACGATTCTTACGAAACATAGATTGTATTATTCGGATAGTATGGAACCACGAATAATTGGATCTGGGATAATCGGTACTTTACTATAATGATAAAATAACCAATACGAGGAAAAGGTCGCGAACAGAAAAAAAAACACTAATATTTTCTGCATATTAGCACTAATTTGTGTTTTAATCCTTTTTTTTGTTGTTAGAAAATCAGGCTGACCTGGTGGTCTAGGAGTAAGGTGTCAGGCTCCTGTGTTGGGGGTCCGGGGTTCAATCCTCGGTCCCGGCACAGATTCATCTGATTACCAAACCCTTCCTTCACCTCTGACAAGAACGTATATTAATCACAACTTGTGAATGTGTGGAATGCCAGTCCTCCACCGTGGTTCGGATCCCACGTTAAACTGTAGGTCCGCCATTTCATCTCACAATCACCCTACCATTACACATTATAGCGTAAATGCGTATAACCCGAACGGGTAGTAAGACGCGGTGCTAATAATAATTTGTCAGAAAAGTATTGTTTAGGGACTACGATATACGAAGGTTTAGAAGTAAGTTATTGTCAGGTTTAGCCTACGTATCGAATTGGCACCGATATATAAATATTGCTGACGGTGATATTTTTATTAGTCGATCGTTTCTTGGTCCAGTTTCACGCTTGGGCTGGCAAAATGGCAATTTTCCATGCGGCCGGTCGCAGATCTCTTGATTTTAAATGTATATTTATATACTCAAAGGGGAATGTGCAAGTATTTGAAAACTCAAGATCGAGTCGAGTTTTATCCGATCCGAAAATTTTTTCAAAACTTAAAAAACAAATTTGAGAACGCAAAATTTTCAATTTGATTTAGAGTTTAATTTATTTGATTCAATTTTTAAATATTATTTTAGAGCAAAAAGTCTCCTATAATTTCCTTTTATTTGATTAAAAAATATATATATATATATATATATA
>CABFOW010005883.1:17452-37669 GCA_902141385.1 Timema californicum
TATATATATATATATATATATATATATATATAATGTACAGTTATGTTACATTTAGTTAAAAATCCTAATTTGAATGATCATAGTTTCCTTACACAAAAATATATTCCAAAAATTCAGCTGGAAAATTTCAGTACCGTACTATTAGCCTACGCCTAATATATAGCATATTTATACAAAAAATCTGAATACATTTCGCGCGCCCTCCCTCCCACCCAATACTACCAACCACAAAACCTCTGAAACAAAAAGTCTAGGGATAGCGGGGGTGGGGGACTCTGGCAATGTTTAAAATGTGATACGAAGGGGTAAGATCTTAACCGGGGTATCGCCGCTAACCTAAATCAAGAAAAAAGAAAAGAAAAGAATAAAAAAGAGGGCAAAAAAAAGAAGAAAAGTTCACCCTCAGTTTGAGCGAATGCAACGATTTAAAATAAGAAAGAAAGAATACACTTTTTTTTGTACATATAAAAAAATATGAAATATCGTTGGGGCTTCGCACCAGAAAACGACTTGTCAAAACCCTGACTCCACATCTACACATCATTTGCCCCATATTTTTTTCTCTCTCACACATATTTTTGAATAAAACGTATCTCAACAAAGCCCACGTGGCTGGATCTTCAATGGCAAGAACAGTCCCTCCGACTGGGTTGTCATTTATTGTGCAGTGACGTATCCAGAGGGTTGGGGAAGATGAAAAAGGAGGCGGAGGGCTTTAAGCGAGGCATTTGCGCCCCCCCCCCCCTTCCTAGGATCACATATAATTGTGTTTCAAAATGTATACGTGGATGAAATTTGATAAAACTTTGGCAGTTCCTTTTTATAAAGAAATGTCAAACACAAAATAATATGTTCTCCAGTTAGAGACATACAGACATTAAGATAAGTTTGGCTTCAAACCATTATCATAAATCGAATTTCATCAAAGAGCGAATAATTGGCCCTTTTTACTTTCTCGTTATCTCACAGGTAGAAAAAGTATAGTGATCGTCAAAAAAACAGAACTCAATATTTTGATGAATCTTGACGTTTCATGACCCCCCGAATCCAAAGAAGTGGTTTTTGACTTTCCGTCTGTCTGTACCTCCAACTAGAGCCTAAACTATTTTACCGATTGGGCTAAAACTTGGTATATAGGGTTTTCATAGGGTTGCCCCGAGGGCTTTTTGGAATAGGATATCTAACCCTAAAATTGAGGGTAGTTTACTGAAGGGCAAAAAGAGAAAAAGTCGATTTTCTTAAAATCGGCTCTAACGATTTTTATTAAATCTCATTTCTAAACATTTCTAAATATTCCAAACAAAATGGCTACTCTCAATATTTCGGCAAAATGACAGGGCTCCGGTCTGATGCGTAAACTATCTTTTTTTTTCTAATATCTCCTAAACTATTTGAGATATGAAATTACTTATCGTTACAAATATGTAGGTCTCTTTATAATACAAATATTTCATAAGAAATATATTTTTATAAAACCAATAACTTTCAAGCTATACGTAAATATATCTATATTTTAAATTTTCGAACACAAAAGGTAAAAGTATTGCGACCGCAAAAGAAAATCTAACCTGAAATGTTGATGAATGTCGACGTCTCAAGACCCCCCCAAACCCTAAAAAGTGGTATTTGCAATGATGTTTGTGTGTCTGTTTAAACTTAAAATTAAGAGTAGTTTAAGAAAGGTCGAAAAGACAAAAATCGATTTTCTCAAAATCGACTTTAACGATTTTAATTAAAATTCGTATCTAGGTGTTGATTAAGATTATAAACAAACTGGCTATTTTCATGTTCCCATGAAAATGAATTTTAGGGTACTTTAGAGAGGCAGAAACTTCCGTATCTCCGCAAATATTTGAGATACTAAATAACTTATCATTGCAAAATTGTAGTAATATTAAAAATAAAAAACTTTTATATGAAATATATTTTTATAAATCCAACAGTTTCTGAGATATTGGTAAACATTTTAATAAAATTTTGTGAGCCTTAGTTGTAAAGAGATACTACTTAAGTTTTAACGCAATAATTATCCCATATAGTAATTAAATATAAGTATGTCTCTAAAATTGTTTTTTTTTACTTAAAACTCTTAGGAGAAATGTTCGTACAACAATGATCTATATCCATTTTAGACTCAATTGTTAATATTAAATATTAACTATTGAGTCTATAAGTTTTACATTTTTTATTGATCAAAATTTATAAATAAGGAATTTAATAGCAATGCGATGGCATGAAGATTTGCAACACCTAATAAAATGTCGACAATTTTAACAGGAAGTTGAAATTTTAATACGAAGTGTTGACCGTTGTGGACCCAACATTGATCTTTTTTATCGATCCAAACATACAATATAAGTATAGTGCAATTTATGCTTGGGTTTGTTAGTGTATATTATTTCGTTTCACATATATTACGAGTTTTGAATAAATATCTCCATTCTCAAACAATAGAACGAGAAAATCCGTGCAGAGTTCCATACTTGTTGATGTATGTAGTGTGAGTCGCAAACGTTATATGTGTGCAGAATTGACGTAGATAAGGGCTTTATAATTAACATAAATAGTACTCAAGCAATTTTGCGATACTTTAGTCTAAAAGTAAGCCGGGAGCGTTAAGTCACTAAACCGTCGTATGAGTTGTAGTATACTCAGGGTATAGTCCCAATTTAAAACCGTCGTATGAGCGACACAGCTGTAGTATACTCAGGGTATAGTCACAATTTAAAACTGTTATATGAGCGAAGCGTGTGAAAGCGAACCGCCGCAAAGCGGATTATGCCTGTATATACAATAACTATACTGACCTAACAATGTTTGTCAGCGTGTGTGATACATTTAAATGCACATGTACTGTAACAATATTACGAGTCAAAATATTAATGAAGCGGCAGGGCCATTACTATGTTCCAATCATAGCACTAAGGCAAATACTGCTCCCTAGTGAAATACTTTTGATTCGTTTCTGTCTTTTTAATCTGGAGGTTTATTTCTGTTTTGTTGAAAATAGTTCCAAATTAGCCAAATTAGTTTGGAAAATTTAAAGTTTTAACTGTCGACTTGATTCTAAGTATATGAAGGGTTAAGGCTCTTGGCCCTGTTGAGTGCAAGTCTAAAACTTATTTTGTGGGATGGTGGTTGGAAGGGTGAAAGAAGTGGCGTGGCTTCACAACCGACCAAAGTATCCTTCCGCGCCAACAAGAACAGATGGATCACGTAAACAGTAGATGGTGCTAGCTACCGGACAGGTCTCGCGGAAAAAAAATCATACATTTGGAAATAATCAGTTTTCTCGAGAACAGGTGAAATTTTTATGGTAATATTTTCAGCACCTCTTCTAAAATAACGTATCAATGTTTATTAGGTGTTACATTTTCTTATTTTTTTTGCTCTGCAACCGGCAGTTTTCTATTGAAAAATGTCAAAATTATTGGTATTTGACCACTGTTAAAATTATAGAGAAGGTCTGTATATAAAGAGTATAACTTAATCAACATGATTCTATTCTTGAACAAACCGTTTCCGAAAATAAAATTGCAAACCAATAAAAATTCTTAAAGATAACTGTTTGTTCCCATGGGTATACATTTCCACGCCAAATGAAAAAGGTCAATCGCCTTAAGATAAACGCAAATAAATTAACGTATCGTATAGTGTGTTTTATGTTTTATTCTAAATAGGCCTATATCAAGGCGTGAAATGCAGTGAAATTTACATATCTTACACATTAAAAAAATATTTAGAATATTTAATGTCAGATTACTATGCTTATATTAAGTCTACAAATATTTTTATTCCTACTTTTGAAAAACTGGCAGAAAATCTAAGTGCAGTCAGGATAAGCTACCGATTTAATACGGGCATGTATTCATCCCCTTTCCAGCTGTTAAGCCGGAATTGGCGTACCTCCTTAAGTGCAAAAGGTCGTGAAACAAAACCTATAAATAATTTTAAGAAACACTTCCTCGGCCCGCGGGAAACAAAGTTTGGCTCTTATTGGAAGTTTGGTGAAAGACGAGTACAGGCAGGATTTAAGAAGGCACTAAGTGACTGTTAAACATTTTTAACAGTTTCAATTTGACTATAAAAATAAAAATTACGTATCTAAGAATCACACTAATTTATATTTTAAACAAACCAGCGAGAAAGGACTTAAATAAATAACAAGACACGATCGAACATGCTTTCTTAGGAAATATTTTCAAAAATCGGTTACCCATAAACTGCCTTTAAATTATTATTTTTCTTTAAACAAACAATAAAATAAATAGTGCTATTTATCATGTAAAGCACTTCCCAGATAACAATTATGAACAAAATGATTAAAACCATTTTCGAATTAATTCAAAATTTTTAAAGCTAGCTTAAAGTCACGGTTTATCAAGTCACAGTTTATCAAGTGTGAAAGAAATCAATCAAACCATTTCTAACACAGACAGACATACGGATAAGAATTGATCACAATCTCTCTGGCGAAAATGTTCATTGTTACAATACTTCATCTATCTATATGAGAAAGTAAATAGGATGGAGGTGGGAGGGAGGGGGGGGGGGCTGAACACCGGGTCACACAAGCTCGGTCAACACGGCTTTGTGGGTAGCTTTGTCGAGAATACAGATGAGGAATAAAGCTCACATCGGGCAAACTAAGCCCTGCTGTTCCCCTGATCAAACTCCCGGACTAAAATCCGGGCGGACAGTCGACTTTTCTGTCAGGACGGAGGATACGAGGGCCAAGCTAATCGGGTCGACCAAAACTTTTGCAGAGTTGTGAAGGCGTAGTATACCTTAAGGTGGAGACGTAGGGTAGGAGTTGTGAAGGTAAGTGTTTTTTTTGCAATTTTGGTAAGAGGAAAGAGAATAATTAATGTATTATTATTTTTTTAAAGTGAAATTTCCTGTGTTTTCACGACTATGGTTTTACAGGTGTTTGAAGAAGTTTTTTTTTTACTATCACCGCGTCTTACTGCCCGTTAAGGTTATACATCATGTACTAATTATGCTAATGAATTGGGGATGAGGAAGGTTGAATTTAGAGGGGGTGTACCCGAATTTACGTGGAAGAGTGGGGAACCATTTAGGTAAAGACAACCTCATTACACCCGACAGGGATTATATATAGACCCCCAGATCCCCCGTCATAGGTAGTTGAGTTATTGCAAGAGCTACGCCTTAGATCATGTGACCACGGATGCGGGCATTTTTGTTGTAAAAACTGTAAAAATACTTACCTTAAGAGGGCTGCATGGCAAAGGACAGAAAATAGTTGCAGATTTTTAGAAATCCAGGATCATTTACGAAGTGGTTTGATATTTTAAAATACTGTTTTCACTAAAATGTAGGCAAACGTTCTGACCAGTTAAAAAGTTTAAATTTTAAGTTATAATCTTTTTTAATTGGTGATAACTTACATAAAACCCTATAAAACCATCCCACATTATCTTAAATTTGTCTGTTGTGATCCTAACGAAACATTACCTTATTTTATTTTATATTACCCGTCCCGGTGGCGTAGTTAGCTGACGCGCTGGTTTAGTGTTGAGCTAGACTGCCGAGGACGGTGAGATTGTGGTTCGAATCTCACTTGGGTGAATTGGGGGTGGTTTCCCTAAATGATTTTCCACTCTTTACTCCACGCAAATGCGGGTTCACTTCCACTATATTCAACCTTTCCAGTTCTTAACCATTAGTATAATTATTACTTATTACCAAAACTGATGTTAATACTTGGTGCTAAGTATTATTATTATTTTATATTATATTTATTTTAAAGCTAGATATAGGTTTCTAACTTTTTGCTTTACTTTCAAAAGTAAACATTTTCGAGTAAATCATAGTTACATTTTTTTGCTAAAAATTTTAAACTCAAAATTTAAACTTTTCAATTCATCGGAAACCTGCTGATAGTGTACCGGTACGCTTACATTTTGTTGAAAACTAGATTTTAAAATATGAAACCACTTAAAAAATAATCCAGGATTTCTAAAAGTCTCGGTGCTCTATCATGTAGCAGCACACTTAACTCTCGTACCCTTCGATCCCACCTTGACTCCTTGGTCGCCGAAAGAGGAAGGTCCGACCTCGAGTCTTGATTTGCGAGGAGAGGAAGCAATATGAAGACAAAGTGGACAGTTCAATAAGAGCAGGAAAAACTGCAATAACTTCTTGCCTTTTGACGCGGAACGGAGGAGAAAACCTACAACTAGAAAGAAGAAAAGAAAAACACGCCTGATGACGAGGTATAGATAGGAGGGATGGGATGAAGCGACAAGAAAAGGAGGGGACGAAAGACGCGCACGAGTCTTGTGTGTTCTTCTCCAAAGTCGCAGCAAATCTTCACATCTCCAACTTCAACCGACCCTCTTCGCCGCTTTCTAAAGTAAAGTCACGTTCAAAAGTAGATCATATTTTTAGTTTGATAACTTTTTATTTACTTTATAATTTTATGTGGTAACGTATGGTAACGTAGATTAATGTATGATAATTTTTTTTTTTTTGCCGAGAGCTTTAATCCTAGATTCTATAGTACAGAGTATCGGAAGAGTTAATCCAGTTAAGGACTAAATAAAGGTCGAAAACGTTAATATTATAGTACGGACTGCTGAGGACGGGGAGATCGAGGTTCAAATCTCGGTCGGGTGAACTGTTTTTCCCCCCTAAAATGGTTTTCCACACTCCCTCCACGCTAATGCGGGTTCACTTCTTCTAATTCAACCTTCCCAATTCCTAATCCATTAGAGTAATTAGTACAAAGCGTATAACCCGAACGGGTAGTAAGACGCGGTGCTAAATATTATTATTATTATTATTATTATTATTACTATAGTACGGACTATAAGTCGAAGCTCTAATCCTAACACGGACAAATCTATAACGTTAATCCTAGTACGAACTATAAGTCTGAAGCTTTGAATTATTTGTTAATTTAAGATGCTTAAGGCTCTTGGCCCTGTTGAGTGCAAGTCTAAAACTTATTTTGTGGGATGGTGGGTGGAAGGCGTGGCGTGGTTTCACAACCGACCAAAGTATTCTTCCGCGCCAACAAGAACAGATGGGTCACGGAAACCGTAGATGGCGCTAGCTACCGGACAAGTCTTGCAGAAAAATCATACGTTTGGAAATATCAGTTTTCTCGAGAACGAGTGAAATGTTTATGTTAATATTTTCAACACCCCTTCTAAGATAGTGTATCGATGTTTATTAATTGTTACATTTTCTTATTTTTTGTTATGAAAGAGGCAGTTTTCTAGTACGAGCTATAAGTCTGAAGCTTTGATCCTAATATGGACTATAAGTCTGAAACGTTAATCCAAGTTAAAGTATGAAACTTAAATGTTAGTGAAGTTCTGAAACTTAAGTCCTAGTACGCGCTATAAATCAGTATATTAATCCTAGCATAACTCAAAAACTTTAACATCACTACGGAAGATAAAATAATATGAGTTGTTTGTTAGAAAACTAGAACTTATTTTTTGCACAACATTTTTCAACCCGCCCGATATATCCTTATGTAGTCCCACTAATGTGGTAGGGTCTAGGAATGTTTACTATTTGAATAAATGTACCCGCATTTGTGTGAAAGGAGTTTGAAAATCTATCTAGAAAAAAATATCCCCTAGCGTAAAATTATCTGATGGGATCAGAGTGAAGGAGTAACCTACAACATCAAAGTATTTTTACTAAACAGGATCCGGGCGGGTGTTTATGGATGTGTCTGTACATCTTCCACTTAAATCAAACAGGGAGAGGGTAGAGTGTGTTCAGAAACCACGGCATAAGACTTCAGACCTGCTGACGACGCTGCTCAAGCGAAACTTTAGACAAGGGGGGGTTAGAGATGAAAAAAAAGTTAGTAAATAAGAGAATTAAAGAGCATAAAGATCGGAGAAGGGTGGTTAAAAGAGTTTTAAATACCGAGTGGGTGCATATATCATCATCGTTCAGGGCCACTTTCCAAGCAGCTCTCTCCCTCCTGCTTTTTAAGGGGGAGAAAAGAGTAGTCGATAATCGGCTTCTCCATTTTTAACTTGGTTTTTCATTTTTCTTTGAAGGAGCTTCTTCTTATGTACATCAAGTGAAAAGAGGGGTTAGGATTTGGGTGAATGAAAAAGCAGCTAAGATGAGGTACCATTATGAGCACTTGATTAAGAAATGGATGCCATCTTCACCGTGGTCGAAGGAGGAAGGCGGCAACTTTTTTTAAACTCATTAACGAAAATATAAATTCCTTTAACTTCTTATGTGGCCACAACAAAGCTTCACCATTACAGTCTATTCTCTGCCACACTTTTTTTTAGGTTCTATGATTTCCAAGTTTTTAGCCTTCTTTCATCGACGGTTCTCCACCAAGTCCTCCTTGGCTTACCACCAGATGTCGGCGTCCTTGTGGTTTTCTACTTGGGACGTTATCCTGGTCCTTCAGGAGAATGTGACCAAGCCATCGCAACTTGCGACCATGTGCCTATTGACCATCGCCACTTGCAACCATCAGATATCCAGCTTCTGGTTGGTTTTGTACCATAGCTCTTCTGTTTGGTATTCAATTGGATGGGCTTCTGGTTGGTTTTGTACCATAGCTCTTCTGTTTGGTATTCAATTGGATGGGGTTCCAGTTAGTTTACTCCCCAGCTTTTCATTTTACATTAAGTTTGATTATTAATACCTAAATATAAATTTAAAAAGGGGATAAACCATGTTTGATAGGAAAACTGTATTTAACACATTAAAAATGCCAGTATTTATATATGTGCATTAGACATGCTTAGTGAGATTTTATAAAATATAAATTTAGCAAAATTACGTGAAGGTTTTCAAAATAAGAGGTGTAAAAATATTAATATTGTCTATTTTTTAGTATAATCGGGCTCTACTCAAATGTAATAATCAAGTTAATGTGTTAAGAATGAGTAAGGTAAAACCAGTAGCTATCAGTATTTGCGAGAAAAAAAAAGAGTGGAAAACCCTATAGTAAGAAACTCCCTCAGTATACCCGAGGAGGATTCTAACTCCGATCTCCCCATCAATATCAATACATTCCATTGCGAGAGTGACGTCTTATACCACTTGACCACTGAAACGGGTCGTAATAATCTTCTACGTTCACTAAACGCAGGGGACTTGAACTGCCATTTGTCCGATGAAGAAAATACCTTATAGCGATGTTGTCCTCGCCAACCTCGGTGGGGTGGTGTATTGGGGTAAGGTGCTCGTTTCCAGGACCGGATGATCGCGGGTTCAAATCCATCAGGGATAGATGGGTTTTTCTTGAGCAATAAAAATTCGTAGCCCAACTTTCTTCGGAGGGGAAATAAAACCGTCGGTCCCATGTCGACTGTGGCATGTACAATAACCCCGGAAAGAATGTGAATATACCTTTACCGGCAAAATTTGTAGGCTCTTTCGCTCTAGCTCATAGACATTCTCGCGTGCTGATATAATTAGTCGGATCGGAAAGTGCACGTTAATTATCTCAATAAAATAAAATGTCACCCTCTGTCTATCGCCCGAGAGGAGGGAATCCCCGTTTTTGTAACTTACTGTCATTGTCATAATTTACAATTTTGAGGATAGAGCCGCCTCCGTTTAGCAACCAGAGAACTCGGGTGCGACGCATTTGTTGACCAACATGTCCACGGAGGCGCGAAGGTCCGGTTAACTATGTTTGTTGACTGAAGGCGTCGCGGGGTCTATTTGGAGGAAGGTACGTTACGTGACCAGGTTGGCGATGTATATCCAGGGGTCCACATAAACTCGAGCCCCGGCGGCACGTGGATTTAGGGAGAATGGAATGACTGACCCTCGGAGGCGACCCCCTTCCCCCCCCCCCACCCCCCCCAACCCAAAACTCCATCGCCTCACCCGGGAAAGTGAATTAGATGATTGAAAATTCTTAACTCTTAAGAATAACACCGTCTGACTTTTATTTGTCTTCTGTCCGACACCTTAGCTTACATTGGTAGCGTATCCGCCAACTGAGCTTTGAGGCCAGAGTTTATTTCCCGGCATGGCTGGAAAGTTATATAATTGGTGAAATGTGGGTTTACCCTTTCATAGTGATGAATAAACGGCCGGGGGACTGGGTGTTGTGTCTGTTCCAAATTTTAGTTATCCCGGTCAGATGTACTGAGTTTTTTTTTTTACAAAACGCTTTTCCACTTTCTTCCCACGAAAATGCGGGTACGCTACATGTTAATTCAACCTACCTTATTCCTAGCTCATTAACATAATTGCTATAAATGCGTATATCCTGAACAGTTGAAATACGCGGTGCTAAAAAACAAAAGAAGATAAAAACTAATAGTATGAAAAAAAATGTATGTTACCAATTTTGGGCGCAAACAAAAAGTTTGTATTTTCTAAAAGCCCCTTCTTATGAAAATTGGACTGTAAATTAAGTGTAATTCCTGCTCCCCATTATGTCACTAGGGCGGGCGGGGACTCATCTGACCCGCCCTACCTTTTAGAAGTTATGGCTGTGTACTAGAGGCTGCTCTTCAACCCCTCACGTTACCAAAACTATTTCAAGATGCCGTTCTATAATGAAATTTTTTGCCCCACCATTTACCCTTCTTCGTACAAGCCACAAAGTTAATCCACCCCACATGTCAAAGAAAGAGAGAGATATATATATATGTGTGTAGGCCGGATGAACCAGTGTTGCCAACTGAGCTCTTTTCCCTACTAGATCTAGTTTTTTTTTTCAAAGAGAGTGGCGGTAAAAATAATTAAATGGCGACTAAACAGAGTGGCTAACTTTTTTAGATTCATGCTGGCGCTTTATCTAGCGGGGAAGGAGGGGGTGAGGTGGAAGAGAAACTTTATTTAAATGTGTTAATTTAATGTTTTCTTGATTAAAAAGTATTCTATACGTGCGAGTTAATAAAAGGAGCATTTAGTTTGACATTAGCGGCGCTTTTGCTCTTTTACAAGTGGGTTTTGAAAGAAATCTGTTTATTCATAAATTTACGTGTCTAAAATACTAATTTTCAATAATATTTATCTTTCGTTAGAGATTTTGGCAAGCCATTACAGTGTGTTATTTCAACTATCAATTAAATTAGACTGTACTTTTATTTTATTTTATAGGAGACCTTTTTTGTGTTTGAAAAAAATAATTCAACATTAAAAAATCTGTCTTTATGTAGTTTTTTTTGTGTTAGCCTTCCATCTCACTATCTGTTCATATTTTATGCATATACATTCCGTCAATATGGTAGAGATGATTAAGGTTTAAAAAGGTTTTAAAAAGTGTACTTGCATTTGCATAGAAGGAAAGTGGAACAAACACAATTTCAGAGAGATAAAAATCAGTACACTCAGCCGGGATTCAAACCCCAATCTACCAGTAATTGGTAGTTTAGTCTAACACGAGAGCGACGAAACGAACCAGCGTTTTTCAACGTGTGCTCCGCGGGACCCTTGGTCGCCACCATATTTATGTCAGGTTCTGTGAGGCGTTTTTAGAATATTCTTTATTTGTTTTTCACACTGTAAAATAGCATCAGTGATTAAGATTGCCATTTATTTTTTCAAAATGTGATTATAGGGATTTGCCAGCGTCAACGAATTGTCTTTAAATGTATAGACATTTCAACAAATCATTCTTAAAAACAAAAATTTTAGGGAGAAGAAATAACAGTTGGGATTTAAATATATCCATGGAATACCATGAAACAAGGAATCACACTTTGAAACTTTTTTTTTATGCTTTCTAAACAACATATATTTGTGAGCAAACGTTTTCATTGTATACTGCTACAAAGACTAAATCTATAACCAGGATAATCTGTATATACAGATAACATCTCTTAACTCCAAATATTTAAGATCTTTATTATTAAAATCAAACCCCCCTTACCCCCCTAAAGCCAATAATATGTATAGTGGTTTAAATTTTTCAAATTTGCATTTTTCAAATGGAACTTTTTGCACAAATAAGAAGAATGTAAAGGGGTTTTTTTTCTTTGAACATCTATTTGAGTATTAAGTTCGAAGAGATTTATAAAATCTAACGGTCGCTATTTAAGGTTACTAATATTATTGTAAGAAATTTTGTTAGAACTCCAGCATGTTTTCTGTTGAAAGAGCTCCTTCAGCCAAAGACGGGTAGATGAAAAATAAATTAAAAATAAGGATCGTTATTGAGATGAAGAGGATAAGACTCTAAACTAAAATATTACAAATTTTATTGTAATAAAAATTAATCAAATAGTATTAGATAGATTGACACTTTAATGAGTTCAAACAGATTAAATAAATTTAGACAAAATTGAACAGCTTAGAAATATAAATATTGTAAAAACAATTGTTATTAATGCATATGTTGAAAATTAATAGATATAATTTGAGTTTAAAAAAATGAGAAATAGTTATTTAGAAAAATAATAACCTATTGGGACAATTTAGATAATTAAAGTGAAACAATAGCTAATGTCAAATACAATAGCATAAATAGTACTATTAATAAAATATTACATAAGTAGATCATAAAATAAAAAGGCAAATGTTGATATTGGATTATAATATTTACTTGAATTGTAGACCTAAGTCAGTGAATATATAATGAATTAATAATGCAGTAGTAAAATTTCAAGAATTAGAAAATTTAATTTAATTTAATTTAATATTTTTGAAATACATGATGAAATTGTAATAAGGAAGCAGTATTAAACTTTCATCATAGAATTCAATATGAAATATTTAGTGTAATAAAGATATTGAAAAAGAATTTTAGTGAAATTACAAAAAAAATAATCAAATATGTCTACATAGATTAATTAAAATGAATAGTTATTGATTGATACATATATGATTTAGGATATTAAAACACAATTAAAAATTACACATTAAAAATGTGAGTCAAGGTCACAATATATTAACAAGTATAAATATAACAGAATCATTTTAATTAATCTATATGGACATTTTGGATTATTTTTTTTGTAATTTCACTAAAATTATTTTTCAATATCTTTATTACACTATTTCATATTGAATTCTATAGTGAATTTAATATATTTTAATTAAAAAAATGCTATATAGTTAAATGTCTTATTTGAAAAAGAAAATCTCTTTATATAGTTCAAATCTATCGGGAAAGTATATAGCTTTTTTTTAAATCCCTTTACGCGGGATTTTGATAGTATAAGTTGGCAACACTGGACGGTCTTATGAACCTCTATAGCAGCAGTGGGATTTGTCACAATAACACGTGGTGGGACTGGAAGTAAGGTCGACCGACACGCTGGCTAAATGTCACACACGTGTAAGTTTCAAGAAGCGAAAACTATATCTGAGAAACCAAAGTCAACGTGATGTTTTTTGTGTTTAATTTCATTAACACCAGTTGTTCAGTTTATATTAATATATGATAATTACTCTACTGAGGTAGTGATGAGGTAAAGTATGTTCATGATAGGTGGTTTATTACCTGGATGACAGTTCCAAAATCATATGTTTAGGTTTTGGATTGCCAACACTTGTAAAAGATCACTGTTTTCAAGGTTCTTACAGACATATAAAGCATAAATTTAAAGGACCTTTCAAGGACTTTTTAAGGACTAAAACTGCTATTTCTCGTACTGCCAAACGCTAAACACATTAATAGAAAAAAAATTATAAACCGTACTAAATTTAAATTGATGGAAAAGAATAACTTTTTTTAAATTTAATAAACAGATAGGAGGACTATTTAAAATTTCTTACGCTGTTTCATAATTTTTAATAATGTCTTTTTACCCAATCCGAAACAATAATTTAAACATAACAAAAAGTACTTATTATCCGTTTTGGAATGTTATTTATGATGTGTAATATAGTGCATACATTAATACCTTTTAATACAGGCATCGTATTTACTTGAAATGAGAAAATACTGGACTGTTTTTACATATATAATAAATTATTCTATGGTTATTTTATCTATTTCGAAATATTTAACTGAATAAAATATTTTTATCCATTGCGTGGGTGCATCATATTAAAGAACTTGTTTCTGTCATGTTCAATCCCATGATTTAAATTCATCGGTCGCCATTTTGAAGTTATGTCAGTTAGATCTTTTGTGAAAGTGATGTGAATAAATTTTTTAAAGTGTATTATTATTATTAGCACCGCGTCTTACTACCCGTTCGGGTTATACGCACTTACGCTAATGTGTAATGGTAGGGTGATTGTGAGATGAAATGGAGGACCTACAGTTTAACGTGGAATCCGAGCCACGGTGGAGACCTGGCATACCCCACATTCACAAGATGTCTTGTCAGAGGTGAAGGAAGGGTTTGGCAATCTGATAAATCTTTGCCGGGACCAAGGATTGAACCCCGGCCGCTAGCATAGAAGTCTGACACCTTACCCCTAGACCGCCAGGTCACCTTTAAAGTGTAATAAGACAATAACTAAGCTTTTTGCCCAATCTAAAATAAATATATAAATAATATTTTCCTAAATTACTGTGGTTAACTATCAAATTCATACATTACGACACGTTTTCATTACAGTTATCCAAAGTGACAAATGTCAGCTGTTGGCGTAGGGATATATTAGTGATTATTTCTAGTAACTTTTTGAGCTGTCATCCAAGTAAACTAAGGTCGTGCAGTCTTTATACGAGAGTAACGTCTTAGACCATTTGGCCACTGAAGCGGGTAAGGAATAAAAATGTGCCGGTAAAAAACAACAGAACGTTTAATCACAGGGGGGAGGAAGAGAGTATGTAATTGTTAAGGTTTTTATTAAAATATTGCATTCAACCGGCAGTCACTTTAGGTGATAAATAAGTGTGAGAAAATAACTAGAATCGCACTCATTTGATAGCCCTACCCTGCATTTTGAAAATATTTCACTGATGTTTTCTAAAAAAAAAATTTTGTGATTAATTTTATTGTTGAAGTTGATTTAAAAAAAATATTTACCTAAGTTTGTTTCCATCTCATTATGTTTTGTCCAGAGACCCCACCCAAAAGAAAATTCAGATTTTCCAAAAAATTATTATTTGACAAAATTTGTGCTTTGAAACTACAACTAAATCCTTCTTTTATCATAGTTTTTTTATTTACACAAATATTGAAGGAAAGTTTCGATTGCATTAATTCAATTTTAAATAGCTAGACATTTTTTCCGAAATATTTCTAGAAAATTCCCCATTTCACATCTCCAATAAAAACCGGTCTTTTTTTCAAGAAACGTGTATTTTATCCCCTCCTTCCGTAATTTGAGGTACTTGTTAAATTTAGCTTAATAGCGCCCGGGACTTTCAGATTATATTAAGACTCTAATAACAAGGGGTAAATAGGGTAGGTAGGCCAGAGTCTAGGGGTCGATACCGTTTGTCTACGTCGGGTCGCGTGAGAACACAATCGATTTCTCGAAATAAGCCAAACTTGGCCCCACATAGGAATTTTATGACTAGGTGCCACAAACCCGCCCAGGTGGGCGCGGCGGCGTCTGTAGCGCCCTGTTTGGTGTGTCAGTAACAGGCAGGTCCTGGTTCAAATCTTAGCAGAGGTAGGTGTCCAATAATAATAATTTCCTTAATTTTTATTCATCTATTCTTATTCATTTAAGTTGCAGATACTCTAAAAAATTACATTTAATGAAGTGTCTATTCCAAAAGGTTATTTTGATAGAATTAATAAAAAAAACTTAACCTTTATGGCATTTAATATAATTAAATTAGTTACGAGAACATGAAATATTCCAGTGTTTCATGCACTAGAATATAGAAAAATAAGCTATTACCATATTATGGAGTTTATTATATTCCTTTTTTATAATGAAATTAAACCCAACTATGAAATATTAACCCACTTCGGTGGCCGCATGGTCTAAGGCACTAATTTCTCAATAGATTAGACTGCCAACGACAGGGGTATCGTGGTTCAAATCCAGTCGGGTGTAGTGAGGCTTTTTATATATATGTTTTCCCCTCTTTCTCCACGCAAATGCGGGTACACTTACTCTAGAATTCAACCTCTCTCCCCTCCCTAGCCCACTAGCGTAATTAATTAGTTCATATTGATATAACCCGAATGGGTAGTAACACACGGTGCTTAGGGAAAAAAATCTATAATATTTTTAAGTATTTTATTCCTCAAAAGAACTAGCCATACATTTTTTCCGATAAACTCTTTTGTGTTTTATCTTGATACATCTTGTCGTTTTATGGGACGGGGACTATTCGCCCACAACGAGGGTTGTTTTGACAAGCCGTCAAGAGTTTCCGATATTGTTTACTGTCCCCGATATTGGTTCTACGCCCATCTGTTAATTGGGCCTTTCCTCTCTGGAGATGTCAAGCGGACGTATAAAGGGGTAGTTGATGCTTGGATCCGACTCGGATCGTTACAACAGAAACTACTACGACATCTGGGAGACCACGAACGTCTCAGAAGTTGAAAGAGGAAAAATTGTTTTTTTTTGTGAGGATCGATAGTTTTATTTCATAAACTCTTGTAAATCTATAAAATAAGAACACACATACAAAAGAGAGAGAAATGTTAGAAACAATTTAATTTTTGTACACAAATTAAAAAAAATCATTCCAATTTTCATAGAAAGAGTCTTTTAGACAGTGCAAACACTTCTCTCTCTCTCTTTTTTTTTAATATATCCAACCCTAAAATTAAGGATAGTTTACTGAAGGGTAAAAAGAGAAAAGATCAATTTGATCAAAATTCGTTCTAACGATTTTGATTTAATTTTATATCTGAACATTATTTATCATAATAAAAAAAGATGGTAGTTCTTATTTTCTTAATACAATTACCCTGAGGGTACTTTACGTAAGGGAGCTTTAATAATTTTCACCCGCCTCGGTGGCGTAGTTGGCTAACGCGCTTGTCGTGTTGAGCTTGACTGCCGAGGACGGGAAGATCGAGGTTCGAATCTCGGTCGGGTGAACTGGGGGCGGTTTTTCCTAAATGGTTTTCCACTCTCTTTCTCTCCACGCAAATGCGGGTTCACTTCCTCTAATTCAACCTTCCCAATTCCTAATCCATTAGAGTAATTAGTACTTAAAGGCGTATAGCCCGAACGGGTAGTAAGACGTGGTACTAAATATTATTATGACTATTGATAAGAGTTGTCAAAAGTGAAAGCTGCTGATTAAATAACTTGAAGTATAAATAGTAATTAGTTTTTTTAAGGAAAAAAATAACTTACTTTGCTAATCTGAAAAATGTTAAAACTTTGCGACTAATCATCTATTCGAAAATTAGTGTTACAATACAAATACAGACGTTGTAAAGGAATTGTTGAAAATGCTGAAACTACGAAATTCCATTACAATTAGCTCCCTTCACTTTCAACTGTTCACATCCATCACGACGGAGTTTATTAACTGAAAAAAGAATAATAGAGAGGTACGAAACTTTGGAACGTAATTTACAGAACTTTTAATTGACTTTAAGCTTCACAATCGTTTTCCTGTATTGTACAGAAAGAAAACACTCCCAATTAAGAACTGGATACTTAGCAATATTTTATGTAAAATTGCTTCAATTAATTGTTGAGAATTTGGCAGGGTTTTTTTTGTCCGAAGAGACAATTAAATATAAGATTTTAAAAAAACCCAGTATTAATCAAAATCATCACACAGTATCATTATTTAAAACTACGTAATATTTATTTACAAAAACCTACCATATGTTGTTGTATGTATTCTTATTTCATAAGTTTATAATAAACGTTTAATTTCTAAAACACAAATGCCAAACCAAACCAATTAGGTAATTTTGACACTTGAAGTTGATTAAATTATTATTGAGAGGTAACTTAAATTAAGATGGAAAAATTATAATATATATATTATATTTGGTTACAGGGCCTATATCCAGTACTTAAATAAATGAAAACATAATATAATTGATTTATTAATTTTCCAAAACTTTATTATTTTGAACGAAAGTAAAATTCAAGGAGAGTGTACCTGCATTTGCTAGGAGGGAGATATGGAGAAAATTTAAGGGGGGGGGGCAGAAAGAAAAACACCTCAGCACATTCAGCCGGGATTCGAGCCCCGTCCTCTCACCGTTCCCAACTATTCAAATCAGACTGACGCCTTTGTCAAAGTGCTCACTGATGAATCCACATTTAAGTCTAATTTTTAAACTAAATATGCATGATAGGTACTTATTTTTATACAAGACTGTACACAATCATTCCGGCCCAAGGGTAAATATAGCCTACCCTTCCTGTCACTTGCTAAAGCTGTGCAGGCAGCTGACAGGGGATTCAGAGGTATCATTCTTTACCCCCCCCCCCCCTCTCTCTAAAAAAAACAATCCCGCTCTTAGTCAGTAAACACAAATAGCAATCATAGAAGACTCGTCATGTGTATGTAGAGACCGACTTTGTGTCGCATGTGTTCAGTCGGGGATTAATATGTCTTAAAGAGGTATTTGAAATGCCCTTAAGTCAGAAATGTAGCTTTGCATTTTATTGTTAATAACACAGTATTGTCATAGCTTGCAGCCTTAGTCAATCTAGAGCATACAAGGATGACTTCCGACTAAGAACTCACACTGTCAACTTTCTTGAATCAGCAGTCACGTATTCGTACAAGGCTATGTTCTTAAAAACAGAGATTGTTTTGCCAATTAGCATATCACAAACCTAGTAACTTTGGAGACACCTTTCCTTATTTAGTGTGTTTACCAGCGGGTTTTTAGATCTTAAGAAGAGAGGAGGGCCGCAGAAGAGCGCCAGTTGTTAGGGGGCTACTTCGAAGTGCTTTTTATATACTCAGGTACCAAGTTACAGCAACTTGTGGGTAAACTATCCCAGAGCTTGAGTCCCTGTTCAGTACGGAGGAGGAGACCGCAACCCATCTTAGAAGTATCAGTTAGACAACAACCACGCAGCGCTGGGCGGTCGGGTGTTCGACACCAGTTAAGGGTTACAACACCGAAGATAGGTCAGGGCACGGAACTGCTAAGTAAGGACATTGATAGAACGAGGATCTTTTTCTACAGTCTTTCAATTAGTTCTAAAACCTACATTATATGTATGTACACGTAAAACAAATTAATCTATTTCAATAAAAAAGATCAAAACGGACCCCACGATTATCACCCATCCCACTAAGCCAACCTGACTCACGGGAGGAGGAGTAACGACCATATTATATGTAATTGCACACATATATATGAAGTATTTAACAAAGAATTATTGTGTTAAGCCAAATTAGAACACAACTTCATGATATTTTTTTAAGAAGAAAAAAATCTTCAATAAAAATGTAGGGCGATGTCGACAGTTTAAACCTCTCAACTATTTTAAAAGGCTTATATGTAAAAAAAAGGTACGACATAGACATAAATACTTTCTTATATAGCCTATTAAAAATAATCGAATGGTTCTGGGCCCCGTGCCCAGGTGTAATTTTTTCCATCGACGACCCAAAAGATCCGCGGAATGCACATAATCCGAATGATATAATTTGTCGCCATGTCAGGGATCAAATCGGGACCCCTTAGCTCTCTCTCTCTCTCTCTCTCTCTCTCTATATATATATATATATATATATATATATTCATTCGGGAAAAAACACCCACAGTAGACCCAACCAGGCCAGTCTAACACGAAAACGACGCCTTAGACCATTCGGCCACTGAAACGGGTCTTAGCAGAATAGGAAGACGCAAGACTAATCTTAAGTTGTAAGACAGACTTGCTATATTTTAAAGACAAAAATTATACCCTCCACCCCCATCACCCACATTTCTAAAAATAACAATTTCTCACCCGTAAATCAAACGAAGGCTGCGTGTTATTGTGAACAACCACCCCGCCCCTCCCCGATGAATGAGCCCCTTTGGACCGGCAAATAAGGCTAACGATAGGTCGCACGAAACCCCATCATAGCTGCGGGACACAAACGCTCGTTAACTTCTATTTTTTTAAAAATATTTTATCTAGTTTTGTAATCCATTAAGTAGAGAAAGAGAGAAATATAGTATGGAAGGAAGAGGGAGTTTACACGTAAAGAAGTTGATGATGGGTTGTCAGAGAAACGTCGTTAGCAAGAGTGTGATATTTTCTACACTGGGTATCATCTTTGAGGGAAACTAATGGTTACTAATAGGGAACAGCGTTGACTTTATCTTGTTAGTGGGGTAAATCCTCCCTTAAAATAATATTGTAGCAATTATTGCTACAAGGCATCTTAAAATGGGTTAGTCAACCAGAACAGCACTTACCCAATTTCACCAACCGGAC
>CABFOW010005884.1:0-37658 GCA_902141385.1 Timema californicum
CGGGAGACATTATTTAGCGAGAAACATAGAACAGCGGGCAGCAAAAACATACCTTCCCCCCCTTACACCCCTTTTCCCTACGTTTTCCGTTTCTCCTGAAAACATCTTCGCGCGTCCTACCCCCACCCATTGCCAGACCATCCCTCCATGCGCACCAAGATTAATTCTAGGCACTCTAGGTTTACAACAAAGTCTAAACTAGGTTGTAACATACACTACTCGGACAAACTTCCGGATTACTAAGTATTTATCATTCTCTTCGTAGTGCTACGAGGGTTTGAGACGAAAAGTTTGTTCGAGGTGACCAATGGTTTAGGACTATCCCCCCTGTTTTTTTT
This sequence comes from Timema californicum, assembly GCA_902141385.1. Taxonomy (NCBI): domain Eukaryota; kingdom Metazoa; phylum Arthropoda; class Insecta; order Phasmatodea; family Timematidae; genus Timema; species Timema californicum. The sequence continues at coordinate 339 of CABFOW010005884.1, forward strand.
ACCCTTTATGTGACCTTAAATATCTTAGTTTCAAAATGCATGTATCAGCTCTATTGTCAAGATAATAATTTCCTATATAATCCTCATCAGGGGGCGCACAAACTAAACATTAAGTGAAAGTATTTTGATTATTAAGTTATAGTGAGGTTGAGGTTTGAATCCCAAATGGGCATTCTGAGAAAATATCTGTCCCTACAATGTTTCTTACTATCTGCTCCTTGCAAATGCGGGTGCATTTAAATTAAAGTATATCAATATCCATACTTATTAGAGTAATAATTAAATGCGCTTATCTCGGATGGAGAAAAGGACTTAGTGGTGATAAAAAAGAAGGGCTTGTGTTGGGTGTGTTATGATAAACGTAATATCATAAACTATTTCTACTAATTTTGCTTTTGTGCCAGCACTTAGGGCCTTATACAGTGTGTATTAGCCAGTGGTTTGCGGATTGATAATAGGTAGCTCATAGAAACACATCTTACTACCCACTTGGGTTGTACCTATATTTACCAATTATTACAATGTGTTAAGGATAAAAGGTCCGGGGTTCAATTCTAGGTCCTGGCAAAGATTTATCTGATTTCCATACCCTTCCTTCACCTCTGAAAAGATGGGTATTAATCACAACTTGAGAATGTGGGCAATGCCAGGCCTCCAACGTGGTTCGGATTCCACGTTAAACTATAGGTCCTCCATTTCATCTCACAATCACTATACCATTACACATTTGCGTAAGTGCGTATAACCCAAACGGGTAGTAAGACATGGTGCTTTGCGAGTCTCTACAATATTGTGAGTGTAATTGGTCAAATGGCTAGTGAAGGGGAGGGACAAGTTTAGTGGTACATTTCCGTCAAGCCTCATCTCACCTTTAATAAACAACCCAAGGGCCGCCAATCCTATCAACGACCTAAACTGGTCAAACTAAGTGTATAGGAATGAGCGAAGACAGTATTTTAAGAAATTATCATAACATTTTTATAAACATATAAATGATACGGTGCACATCACAGAATATCTTCTGCTATTTTCTTAAAATTTACATTTACTAAAAAATCGTAACATTTGTTAAAGGAAATGATAGATGTATATACTTTGTTGTAGAAACACTACACCAAAGATCACAAATTAAATAATATACACCGTTTTTAACTTACTAAATGGCATTAGGAACTAACAACATTGTTCCAGAAATATTGAGAAAAGAGAAATATCTTTGTTCACAACAGATCATAAGAATCAAATGAATTTGCAAAGATCTGATTATAACACAGAAATTAATGTTTTTATAAATATATTTCGAATAGAATATTTTCATATTTAATAGTCCTATAAATTTTAAAATGAGAGTTGCTAATTTTATTATAATAAACAGTGTCTTAGATATAAAATTTAATCTAAATCGTTTGAGCAAATTTCGATTTTTTTGGTCTCTTTTTGCTCTTTAGTAGGATTAGATATTAGATATAGGTGGTCGACATTTATCAAAATCCCGGGTTATTTTTTTTTACGGTGACAACACTTTCCCTCCGATAAAGGTGTCAAGAAAAAGTGAATATATGAAACATAACAGTGTGGTATTGATCATATCAGCTATCAATATCACCATGAGTCTAGATTTAGTTATATGTATACAAATGCTTTAAAAATTCCTTACGACAACAATGCCCATATTTTCAAAACTGTTATGTATTATTAATTGACGGGTTCTATCAAGACGTTTTTATAAATGATAATTTTAGAGAACTCAATTTTAACGCCAATTTTCTCATTACAAGTTCAGTTAAATATATTTCACATTCAAAAACCAAGTCTTTCTCTACCGCTAAAACATATTTATAAACTAATACATTTTTACCATTTTATATTAAATATGGATATAATCGAAGTTATTTTATTACAAAAGCTAGTCTAGCTAGGAAAAATGGTTAGTTATTGAAAAAGTATACTGTATTTATGTTTGGAAGCTGATAACATAGGTCAATGAATAATTTTAAGACACATGTTAGCTTTTTAGGTTTAAGATTTTGTTAGCCAGCATGTTACAAACCTGCCTCTAATAATTAAATTCAGACTACCAGTATTATATTACGAGAAAATAAAAGTTACTGACACGTATTAATGAAATAAATTAAGTAATAGAAAATTACCTATGTTTCTTGGGTCTTTAGTAGATTGAACAATATATTAAATCCGAATTAATTTCTTTTTTTTTGTTATAAGGTAACCTCTTTGAATAACGTTTTTAAAACAAAATTATTTCACCGACCAAAATTGGTGAATTATAGATTATTATTAATCAATAGTATGTATTTTTACTGCTAATAAATATTGATTCAAAATAAATATAGATTCAAGTTAGCAATCAAAGGTTACGCCAGTAAAAACAATAAATTTGCTGACATTCATCCATATGGTATATTATTAATATCGTTAGAAATTCCAAATATATAAAAATATTATTTTAAATCATGCCTGCAATACAACCTGCTACACAATGTCGTTGTTTGCTTTAAAAGAAAAACAAATCTCGTTGCAAATCAAAACTTTGTTGGTTCTATGACAAAAGCAAACAGTGAACCTTTGTGAATAATGTTTACAAAGCCACACCTGGAAGGTATGCGGTGAAACAAAAATAAAAATATATCAAATCAATATTCCGCAAGGTCCACGCAGGCTATTCAATAAGTCAGTTGGCACGTATGGGAGATGCAAATTCCTCTGTTCAGTGTGTAAAATAATTTATGGGCACTGTATGTGTGAACAATGAACAACAGTCTTGATATTTTGTAAAAATAAAAAATAGAATTATAATTAGATAACACACTATTAACACATTAAATAATAATTCATAGCTGTTGTTTTTTGTAAGTGATATTTCGTGTAAGAATTCAAAACACGCAAAATAATTAACTGAAGCAGAAGGACAATATAGTTATTGTAAAGAAAGAGAGGGAAATGCTCCGCAACAAAAGATAAGATAATTCAACAGAATAACAGAATAATTAATCAGTTAAAACAAAAACATTTTAAAACACAATACCCAAATAAATAATTCAGTAATTGATGACTACAAAAATATATTAGATTTTAGATAATTCAATAAAGGTCTTCCTAAAGTCTTAAAATTAAAACAGATATTTATTTTTGACTTAGCACATAAATAGTTAATTCAATACACAACATTCTTTCTTACAAATATTTATCTTATTGTTTTGCAATTTTTGCTAACATGAATATCTATAATTATTGTTCTTGGTGCTTTTGTGTTAGCTCGTTAACACTACAGTAAAGCCATGCAGGCTGTATTTGAATCAATCACAAGGCGAAAATGTTCTTCTAAGGAGTGTAAGGAAGACGTTGGGAATAAAGATATGATATCATTAATTTTGATTTAATTTGAAGATATAGGCATCACTAAAAATAAAAATTAAACTATTCTTTAATGGTTTTTTATATCGTTTCTAAAATTATTTTATAAAACTTGCCTATATCGGCTTTTAACATTATTTTTATTTTTTAAAGCTATATATATATATAGTAAGTACCGTTAAGTAAAATGGAAGGAAAAACTTTGTTTAATGAGTGGTCTCCACGTGCCATAATCGTCAGTTTTCCTTCGAGCGAAATGCGTTGAAGTTTCCATTATAAAGTTGCCTGCTAACGTACTTCGTTGTTGCTTTTTTCTTCTTCTTTTTTTAACAGAAACTCCATTCATTTTTATATTAAAATTTACTGGGCTTAGCAGGAGTTTATTGTGTTACTTAAGAGCCACGGCCACAATAATTTTTAGGAAAAAGAAAAACTCTTATGAGTAAGTTTAGAAATAGGATATCGCATGGGTATTTTGAAGTTAGAAAGTATGTTCGAAATAGTATTATAAACTCAAAGAAAGCTTTATATATAGAGTCTGGAATATTTTTACGGAACGCTCCTCTATACTCTGGTTTTTAGTCTATTAGAGGATTAAAAATAGCCTGCAGCATGGTAGATATACTTTCTTCATAACTTGCCTGATGAACAGTACAGCATAACCTCACGGCGCTTGTAAAATTATTTTGATATAAAACATATCATCGATCAGAGTTTTTATTTAATAATTCTATTTGTTTTATTTGAATCAAGTAGCTCATTATTTTGTTGATACTAAATTGTGTGTTTATCTCATTGCGTTACTATTTTTGGGCTTTCAATGATTTCGGGGTGATATTATTATTTACTCAGAATCATATTGTAATCTCTCAGAGTAAAATAAATCAAACTCTTAAATAAAATAACTTAATAAAACAACTATAGAAACATTTCTAGATTACGAAAGAATAATATACATTTACGAATTGAGTTTGTTTGCATAAAATAATGTTTTAGCTACTTTATTATCTGGGTTAATTTCGCATAGAAAATGTATTTCCTTAAATGGTCAATTTTTTAGTTTTAAAAACGTAATGTTTTATTTTATTTTATATTTTTAACTATAAATCATTTATGCCATGATATAATTTAGTATGTTAATAACATTTACGCAACTTTTTTTTTACCAAAACTTAAAATTTTATACAAAAATAAAATTTAGAAAGAAAACACGAAGGTGTTTTGAAAAGAGAAAAAAAGAAGAGTATATATATATATATATTTCCAGATGTTGTTTATAACAGTTTCTTCAAAACAATAACTTTTGGGGTAGGAATGTTATATCTGACGAACACTAGAAAATGCTTTCTGGAAAGAAAGAGTAAAATAAATAGGTTTAAAAAAAATTGATATCCATATTATGACGCCAAAATTACGAATGGTCTACTGGGGAAACGACATAAGAAATGGTATGAGTTTGAGAAAAATGAAAAATAATAAAATCAAGATGTTTTTATTCAGTAGTAGAATGTGGTGGCGCTGAGAAGCGTAACCAGAGGAATTATGGGTAGCTGACGTCACAGATAACAGCGCAATATTCTAGTACGTGGAGTGAGATAAATAGATAAAGGAAGGAAGCCGGACTGAGAGGGTAAGAAAGAGACAAATAATAGCAAACAAAGGAGGTGTAGGTAAGAAAGAATACAAGACAGAAGGAGATAGAGGATAAGGAAATGGGAGAAGACAGTTGGAGAGAGTGAGAGAGAAGCGGCAACATGAAATATTAGTGCAATAACGAGAAGGAAGGGTAAAGCACACGAAGATATTATAGAGGAGCAATGGAGCACTCTAAGGAGACCAGAGGTAGAACAAGGCAACTCCTTCTCACCAGTGGGACATCTCTCTAACTTGGACAAAATATATAGTTAATGGACAAAAATAAAGAATTATATCAACTTGAAGGAAAGTCATTTATTTTGTATCTATCTTGTGTTAGATCTAATTTTCAAATAAATATTTTGTTCGAGTGACATCATGCTGAAAGGGCTTACCAATATAACAATAGTTTCTTCATTTTATGAATCTCCTTGATACTTTTAACTATATTGCATAAATACCTTTAACAAATGCATAATATAAATATTTCATAATGGAAAAGAAAATGATAAAATTTTCTTAACACACCCAAGGTTATCTAATCAAATATTTCCAAAAAGATTTAAAAAAACTAAATTGGTCTGGATATTAAAATCGTACGCCAAGATTTGGTGTGTGTTGATTTTTATATTGTGATCGTACCAAAACCATTACAAGATATTTTAAAGTATCGGCTCTGTTATGACACTATCAAATCTTGGAACAATTTTTACGAAAATTTAATTTATATATGTGGAAGAAGGAAGAAATTTAAAATGGTATTAAATTGCATAACCTTAAAACTATAATTTACAATCATTTTAGGTTTTCCGTTCTAAATAGCTATGTTTGATTTTTGTTTTGGTTTGAGAGATTTGATATTACATTACTAACTCAAAGGTTTTAAGCAATCAAAAACCATCTTAAGATCTCAATTAGATACCTAATGATAGTTTAAAGCCATATTATTATTATATATGTCACCCAAAGATTCATAATTAAATATTTCAATAATTTTTACTATCCTAATTTATAAAATATTGGCGATAGCCGTAGTTTGTCCCTTTTGTGAACGTGAACCTATTTAAGACCTTACAAAAAAAAGCTAAAGTTTACTTTTTGAATCTTTCGTGTTGCATGTTAAAGAAAAGTGGGAATTGTAGATTTTTTTACACCTTCGTAAAGCAAAGTTATCCATTCATCCCCTCCACCTTCTTCCTTTTCTTTACCCTTCAAACTTGGGAAGGGTAACCACAACCCCAGACCATTCCTTAAACCCTCTGAAGTACTTAGCGTGTTCTCCCTCTGCATCCTTTACCCTTTCTGCACCATTCTGTAGGCACGCCATTGTTTAACTTGTCTTGTTCTGACGTCACACTGGAGAATAAGACACGAAAAATAACACGAGAACCGCCGAAGAAACTCTTCTTATCTTAGGGAATAAAAGTGAAAACAGGAAAATGAAACAACTGACCTTGTAAATCACTTGGAATTTCATGAAGATAATGTATCATAAGAAGTCCACGTTTTTTTAGAGACGTTTATTAAAAATAGTTTGTTGTTTTAGTAGATTTTTTGTTGTATTTGTATCATATATTAGATTCACCAAGACATAGTTACTAAGCACGTAACAACGCTAATAATTTATTTATTTATTGTGTTGATATACGTACCCAAACCTGTGTGATAATTTTTTAGCTCCACGCCTGGGTGCTGAAGGAAGAGGCAGAGTACAAGGTGGATTGGCGGTCCAAGTTTACTTACAAAAGGAACGGACTGGTCGCAAGACAGAACAAATAAAAATAATAATAAAACTTGAAATTTCTAAATTTTTTAAAAACCCATAAGATTAAAAACTCTTTTTTTTATTTACAAAGTATATTTAATGAATAGGCATTTATTTGTTATATATATATTTTGTTTATATTAAAAGAACAATTTGTACAAACAAAAGTGTTTCATTAACCAAATAACAGCTTATCTCCAGCCATTTAGTTAATTCGAAGGCCTTAATGACCGCATTGTGTCGATGGGCTTATAAACTCTAATTCAATAATATCACAAATAAATATACTGTTAAATTAAGGTTCAAGAATAGGTTTAAAATAGTTTGAAAAAAATTCATTGTGAATTAAAAACATTTCAAAACGTGAAATATTAAAGTATGTGAAGGAATTTATTCTTTTATTTTGTATTATACATTGCGATAGTATTTAATCATCGTTGTTCCTATGACCAAAAAGTGAAAGCGATGATAGTAAAATAGGTAAAAGGGTAAAGAAGAGTGAAAGTAGGAATTTATAACCAATCTAATTTTATATGAATGTAAATGTGACAAATATTATTTATACTATAATTTATTACTTCCATTAAGTCTCCAAGAAACTTAGGTCAATATATTTGCTATAAGTAGTTGCAGCCATAAACAAAAAAAAGTTATTTGTTAGTGATATTAATCACTAAACAATATTTTCATCTGTTAATAGAGACATTCACCCGAGTAATCTTTCTTTATTGTACAAATCACACAGTTTGTAGTGGAACCAAACGTCAGTCTGAGGTTTATTGAAGAAATACCAACAATTACATTTTTAAAGACATTAACCACGATAGTTATAACACGAACATTATAACTTCCAAACGTTCGTTGATTAATATAAGCTATAAAATAATCATAGTTGAATCTGTGTAGATGAGCAATTAAAATAATATTGATATGTAGTTATAATCAACTTAGTTCTATAGGCTGTAAAAATATAAGTTCTTATGGTAATGCATTTCACTTGGTAAAATCAATCAATCTGTTTAAAAGTAAGGAGCTCTATAATACAGCAAATATTTTCGCTTTTCTCTAAACAATTTTTCACCAATCCCAGACCTAAACTCAATCAGTTATTAAACCTGCATTACAGTCTTAGAATGGACTAATATCTATCCCCAGATATATAACAATGTTACCCGCCATAAAAAGATAAATATTTATTTTTATTAAAATTAAAACATCACTTTGAGCCTTGAGCACTAAATTATATATATGACTCCTATAAATAATTATATCCATACGACAAATAAATTAATATCGGATAAAAAAAATACATGTTTAAGAAATTACTTGAAACTAATAAAAAACGCAATATTATATGCTAGACGTGTAATTACTAAAGTTTTTAACGGTTTAAATTTTATTTTTATTAAAAAACTATAATTATTAGCTTTATTATTTTAATATTCAATATTTCTAATACATTTTTCAAGATATAAAAATAAATCTAAAAACTGCTTAATAGGCACCTCATATTTTCTATCATATGTAGATATAAATAATAATATTATTATTTATCATATTATATACTAAACATTTGGTTAAGTATTAGGTGGGATTGTACAATTATTTTCTAAACATGTATCCAGGCAAGTGCAGGAATGGTTGAATAAAATTTGTGTGTTCTGTTTGATTCTTCTAAAGTTATTAATTTATCAAATATATCACACACAATATTATAAAAACATTTAATAGTATTCAAATATAGTGATAAAGCACTGAGAAAATAATACTTTCGTGATGTATGCCAGGATTCGGGTGAGAACGTAATTTGATTATTTTTGTCAATATTTCTCACTAACCCCTATGGTTAAACGCACACGAAAAAAAAAGTTACACTAATGTGTTTGTTAGTAATTAGAAATGTTTAATTCATAAGATGTCTACCCATTTTTTCATGGAAGGATAGTGAAATCCATAAAGCATTAATTGCACACAACACACCTAACCAGGATTAAAACCCCAGTATCCCCATAATTGGCAAGATTAACGCCTTAGACCAACCTTTCTCAAACTGGTGTTGAGGACGAGTTTTTCAGTTTATTTTTTGTCGTAGACCACACAATATTTTTGATAATTTATTTATGATATAATAGTTTCAAAAGTATTGTCTAATATGTCTGTGATTTCAACAACTCACAATTAAAAAAAAAATTGACAATCTTGAATTTGGCTTGTGACGGCTCAGAACCCTCAACCAGCCGCACAATGTCCGTTCCGAATCGATCGCTGGCACTTCTGTGACATTTTGTGTACACATAATTATTATTATTATTATTATTATTATTATTATTATTATTAGCACCGCGTCTTACTACCCGTTCGGGTTATACGCACTTACGCTAATGTGTAATGGTAGGGTGATAATGAGATGAAATGGAGGATCTACAGTTTAACATGGGATCCGAACCACGGTGGAGGCCTGGCATTCCTCACATTCACAAGATGTTTGTCAGAGGTGAAGGAAGGGTACACATAATTAACCGCGCATAAGGTTATTACATTTTCTAAGGGCTGGCATATCCTTTACATGGCCTGGTTGTGGCTCACTATTTTGGAAGCAATTATTTTTAAGGCTATAAGACCACCGAGAAGGGTTAGAGATCTATTACAATTTGAAAGGTAGAAGGTATAGAGGGGGGAATGTCACAATATTATTAATTATTATTATTATTAGCACCGCGTCTTACTACCCATTCGGGCTATACGCACTTACGCTAATGTGTAATGGTAGGGTGATAATGAGATGAAATGGAGGATCTACAGTTTAACATGGGATCCGAACACACGGTGGAGGCCTGGCATTCCTCACATTCACAAGTTGTGATTAATACACGTCTTGTCAGAGTTAAAGGAAGGGTTCGGCAATCACATAAATGTGTCAGGACCGAGGATTGAACCCCGGACCCCCAGCACAGAAGTCTGACACCCTACCCCTAGACCACCAGACATTATACACTTTTCCAGGGCGGTAACTTTTATATCCCAAGCCCTATAAGGACACCAGATCATGTTGTATTTACTTGATTTAAATACCTAGAGATCTCTGATAACCGCAATACAAAGTGCATTAAAAAGGTATCATGATTAGCAATGATCGCTTATACTTTACAAACAAGCAGATATTTTCCCTCAAAATAGGACGCTGGTAAGGACAATGATACATAAAGGTGACAGACACTTCTTGCAAAAGTTTAAGAAACATTGTTCTGTGTGACACTTCTAATGTTTTAAAAAAAATTACAATTTGTACCGTCAAAATGGCTTACCTGAGTTTATAACTTCACAAGGTAAGACGACTGTGTCCCTGGTCTTAATGCGGTATGTCTTCCCCTTGGTCGAGAAAGTTGGAAGCTCCGTCACACCATTTTCTGAGTCGAAATCATTCGTGCCACCATTTACATCTGTAAAAGATAATAAGAATTTAAAATTGTTGTTTTAAAACCAATATTTCTGCTTTATTCATTTAATAAATTATAATTGGTGTAATAACTTAAAGGGGTTCTGCTTATCCTATCATTGAGGAGCGTTGCAAGCACCCCCAAAACCAGCGTTATTTAATAAGTGGTTTGTTATACAATCCAATGGGTTGGCACGCCACTATGGGAAAAAGATAGTCATAAAATAAAACTTTTTCCAATATCGTGTAATTTTTTTGAAGTCAATGTCTGAAGCCCTGAGTTTGTTACTTTCAATGTTTTTTATTAATTTTTTTGAAATTAGTGTCGTCTAAGACACTCACTATGACCATTTGATTTGGGTTATTCGTTAGATTTAATAATAGGCCTATTCAACAAGTTTTTATTTTTAAATACTTATAAAAACATAAATGGTAGGTGGCACATTAAATTATTTTAAAATTTAAATACTCCTTAAGTGGCACACTGGTCCGTAAAGTTTCACCATCCCTGCTATACTAGTGTATACCTCACACTTCTGTAATTAGTTTTTAAATATTAAATTAGAGCACTTTCAATTATATTTTACGCGAGGTGATGAAGAAAAAAAAATAATATAAATTTTCAGGAACACCAACACAGCCTTCCTTAAAACAGGGAAGATATATTTTGAAGAGTCACGACGGAACATTTTAACATTATTAAGATACGTTCCAGTGGAAACACACACACACCAGCATATGTTGTAGAAATAACAATTTAGCAATACTAAGAATAGTACTGTACACCTGTAGGGAAAAATTAGTAGTAACAAAATTATAAATATTAAGTTGTGACAAATAATATAAGTTTCTCTTTGGTACACTTCACATCATGTACAGTTTATGATTTACTGGCATAATAAAATAAGTAGAAACCATTAACGTTTAAAAAAAATTAATAGCTAACATAAAAATAGTAACGAAAACCTTAATTTATTATTCCATATATGTTATAGAGAAGCAATGTTTCAAATAATGAAACGTTTGTTAGTTAGCTAATAAATGATGTCATTGAGAAATTCTTTTAAATATAAATTGACAAACAAACTATTCAATACAGTTCACACGTAGATCAAGGTGATAGTTGATAAATGATTTATCCTTTATAGCATATGAATTGTTTTATTACTATGTGTTTTTAGACTTTAAAATTTAAACTATATGAACTTTTTAATTGACGATAAACTTGACCAAAACCTTAAAACTATCTATATAAACGAGACTCAATAGATGTTTTGAAACAGTTCTTTTTATAATTCATTATTTTAAAGGAATTTTTCTGTGTCAGGTAATTGTGTAGTTGTTAAAACCTTTTTTTTATGTTGTATATTAATGGCTATTGAGATTATTAATGTTTTGAAAAGGGGACAAAAGTGAGTGACCAATATTAGTATGAAGAGATAATAGGTATAAAGGCTAAGTAAAGTTAGCTAGATCCAGTATTTCTGTGATTATTAAAGCAAAGAATAAGCTATAGCAAATTAAATTAAATACTCATTCAGAATAAAAGCTTTGTTTAATTTTATACAACCAGCGTGCTAAACATTTATTTAACATATGGAACATAATGGTATTTGTTGGGAAATATTTTAAACTAAGTAAAACATTTCTCGCCAAAATACAGGATGCTCATGACAAATATGCCTATTAATGAAATGTTGAGATTATTGTGGATAAAAGATCCAACTTAAATTATCTATTGAAGCACCAATTTATTAAGTTGTATCAACAAATATATTTATTATCAATTAAATTGAAAAATCGACTAAGTAAAACTAGGTGGTACTGAGGTATAGTTCTCGCCTCAGGACCTGTATTCCGTCGGTTCAATACATGCCGAGATTGATAAGGTTTTAGTGATTTATAAAAATCCGTATTTCAACTTCTTGTGGAGGGGAAGTAAAGCCAATGGTCCCATGTTGATTGTGGTATGTAAAAGTACCCTGGAAGGTTTGTTTAGAAAAAAATCTCGGTAACATTTGTAGACTCTTTCTAGTTCATGGAGTTGGCGGGCTGATCCGCTCCACATGAAATTAGGATTTCACAGAAACTGCAACAAGAAATATCCGTAGTAACGAAACTTTTTTGCAGTCCTATACCTGAGCTTGGTAGTTAAACTAATTAATTATAATAAAATAATCGCTGGCTTTAAGGCTGGTTCACACAAAACGCTAAGCTAAGCTAAGATCTGCTCTGCTAACATTTTACAAATATGCCTATTAATGAAATGTTGAGATTATTGTGGATAAAAGATCCAACTTAAATTATCTATTGAAGCACCAATTTATTTGTTGTATCAACAAATATATTTATTATGAATTAAATTGAAAAATCGACTAAGTAAACCTCGGTGGTACTGAGGTCTAGTTCTCCCCTCAGGACCTGTATTCCGTCGGTTCAATACATGCCGAGATTGATAAGGTTTTAGTGATTTATAAAACTCCGTGTTTCAACTTCTTGTGGAGGGGAAGTAAAGCCAATGGTCCCATGTTGATTGTGATATGTAAAAGTACCCTGGAGTGTTTGTTTAGAAAAAAATCTCGGTAACATTTGTACTCTCTTTCTAGTTCATAGAGTTGGCGGGCTGATCCGCTCCACATGAAATTAGGATTTCACAGAGACTGCAACAAGGAATAGCCGGAGTAACGAAACTTTTTTGCAGTCATATACCTGAGCTTGGTAGTTAAACTAAATGATTATAATAAAATAATCGCTGGCTTTAAGGCTGGTTCACACAAAACGCTAAGCTAAGCTAAGATCTGCTCTGCTAACATTTTAAGAAAAATAGTGGACCATATATTTTAATTTGCTGGTTCACACAGAAAGCTAAGCTAAGCTATGCCTTGCTACGCCACGCTATGGTTTTTTTTTTCGATTGCTGGCCGGGCAATTTTTACATATCCCATCTTGAGCCATTTAACGTTGCGCATGCGCATAACGTGACTTGGGATCCGTGTTGAACAGACGCAGTGCTAGTTTGGTGAAAATAACTAAATAAGTGTTGAAGTTTTGTTTTCAGTTGGTTTCACGTGTATTTAAGTAATTTTATATTTATATATTATATGTTATAAATGTCTTTATATTAAAATGGAAGCATTAATTGAACAAGTCGAACCTCCATCTCCTAAATTTTCTTCATCTTCCAAAACAACTGCTAACAGCAGTATCTTCATCTTCCTCAGTACTATCATCTGAACTCAAACAAGACATTTTGGAGAATACCATCAAGCTAAGCTTCACTGGAGCAGACCAGAAAGAATCAACACTGAATTCAGGAGGAAAAAAGGGACCATGACTTAGCTTAGCATTGCATTCTGTGTGTATCGGCCTTTAACTTGTGTTAGCTATCACTAAACAGGTTTTAACTGTCATCAAAGCTAGAACGGTGTTGATTATTAGTTATTACTGATGAAAAATACTTGAATGATTGTATATTATTATTTTAAAGATTCAAATATTTAAACTCTCTATGTGCATTACATCTCTACTTCAAGGATACGTGCAGAAGACAGTTTGCTAAGGTTCAACATGTCACACCCTTCAAAAGAGACGCAATTTGTCTTAGTGCAGTGGTTGGTCGGAAGGAAAGGGTGGAGGGAGGGAAGGATTTACAAACGAGAAGCGTTCCAAAGGGAAAACGTAATGTAGGCTACGTGCCAAACAAAACCTCCTTGCACACATCTCTTTACGAACAGATCCGCCCCCGACATCTTCCCCTAAGAAACGGAGCGCGCTAACCCCTCTCACAGGCAGCAGCTCACTCTTCTCACCTTTTCCGAGCCGAGCGAGCCCCAGCCCGCTTCATCACAAGCAAAGTTTCGGCGTTCCTTACCTCCCCATATATCCCGTTGTATTACTCCCTAACCGGCCTCTCTCATACCCCCCACCACCCCGTTCCACCCTCATGGGGAACATTTCCCCAACCAGGTGGGGCCCTCGTGTGACATTCTCGTGGACCTCTACATCTCCGCTCCAAGTAATTAATTACACCTGACACTGCTGCGCTTTGGCGGAGCTGTAAACTTACCCTCCTACACCCACACCCACACGAACATTACCCTCCCCTCTCGCAGCCACCTTTCTCTTAACCTCGTGTCTGAGATATGGAAAGGGAGACTAGACCCGTCTCCGAGCGTTGGAGCTACAGTCAGTGAATATCTGCCAGGGGATACCTCCGTCTCATTGCATGGATAACGCTTAGCTTGGGTATGTGTTACAGCTCGTCACGTCGCAATGCACCTTTCTGTACTCCACTTAAAAACAATTAAAAACAGTTTGGTGGCCGCACGGTCTGAGGTGCTACTCTTGCAATAGACTAGACCTCTGAAGACCAGAATATTGGGTCTCGATCCCATTTGGGTTTACTGAGGGTGTTTATTATTTCTAAATGGCTTTCCACTCTCCTTACACAAAAATGCGGGTACATTTCCTTTAAATACAATATTCCTAATCTCTAACGTATTAGTGTAATTAGTGCATAGGTGTATAATTAAAACGGGGAGTAAATAAATTGAGATGTGATAAGTGAACCCATTTTTTAGCATTTACAAAAATCAGAAACTACATTTTAAATTAAAAAATATATTGAATCTTATCCATCAATGTCGTCAAATGAAGAATGAAAAACAAACGGCATTTCGATCAAACGTTTTCTAGCTATAGATTGATCTGGCATCTAGTTTCCCGGTTAATCTGAGTGAGAGGTGCTTATATTTCTTGAGGAGACTCACAATCGTACTCATTTCCTGTAACTGTATAGCATGTAATATGATAAAGCATAACAGTTTGGTTTTGACTATGTTGGTATTTATATAATGTGTTCATAAGTTTTTTATAGTCTACTTTCTTATAGTATCTCAATATTATTAATAGCATCACGTTTTACAACCCATTTGGGTTAGACGCACTTACGCTAATGTGTAATGGTAGGGTGATTGTGAGATGAAATGGAGGATCTACAGTTTAACGTGGAATCCGAACCATGGTGGAGGCCTGGCATTCCCTATATTCACAAGTTGTGCTTATTACTTGTCTTGTCAGAGGTGAAGGAAGGGGTTGACAATCAGATAAATCTGTGCCGGGACCGAGGATTGGTCCCCGGACCCCCAACAAAGAAGTCTAACACCTTACCCTTATACTAACAAGTATCTTAATAAATTACTTCCCGTTCGCCAATACAGTGGCGGTAGCTTGACAGCCATGGAAAAGCTAACAGATTTACTCCCATGTATTCATCCACTAATCCATATTTTCTGCAGGACCAATTGTTGATTTTTGTCCACTTTTGACAATAAACGTTTTCACAACATAACTATTTGCTTTTAATTATTTTCTTTTGAGCGTTTTTAAAATAATGAAATACGAGATCATGCAATTATTGTTTGGATGTATATTTTTGTGAAAGTGTAAATTGTAGTTCACTAAAATAATGCTTTACAAATGAGAGCTTCTAAGAGAATGCTTTGTCTTCATAAATTAAAATGATGAACCAGCCGAAATAAGGGTTATTGATGAAATCATACAAGCCTTTTTTGGTTGTATTAATGCACATAGGCTTACAAAAAAAATTATATTTTGAAACTAATATTTTGTAAGACAGTTAGATTTATTGAAAGTGTAATTTAGTTCATAAATCCTTCTATAAAAACATACTTTCTAAATTATAATATATTAGTCCGAAACCTTAGCTCAGTTGGTAGCGTGTTTGTCTACTAAGATAAGGATCTTTGGTTTGATTTCCGGCATGGCTGAAAAATTTCTCACTGTTAAATTATGGATTTACCCTTTTACAATGCTGGATTAATGGTCGGGGTTTGGGTGTTGTGTCTGTTCTGGATTTAACTTACTGAGACGTGTGCTAATATATTAATTTGGTTCAGAAAGTGCAAAAAAGAAATTATATATAATATTTCACTAATATATTTATACAAATTTATGTTTAATGAATTTATAGTGATATTAAAATACTTTTTTGGATTTTTAAGTAAAAATACATTATTTTGCCTATACCAACTTCCGTTAATGTAAATAGTTGATTTAATTTAATTAATTAGCAAAGAAACTAATCTACAAATTAAATATATACATGGGCAACAAACTAACGAATATCAATGTATGAAAACAGACGATAACATTTCTAAACAAATTAATATGTGTCATAAACTAGATCAATTGTTTGATCATGGTTAGTGCACCGAATGTACCATGGTTTTATTTTTACAAATTCTAATAGCCCCCTAGAGTACATCGGCGAGGAGAGGTGAGGGGTGAAACAAACTTCAGCCCCCTCTAGCCAGGTTGCCCTGACACTGAACGTCAAAATCAGGCAACGAACTAAAACTCCCTTAACCGTGCCACCTCCTCTCTCCCCGCTCCCCTAATCCATAGTCTCTAGCTTGAGGGGGTTTATGGGTTATGTTGAGGGAGAATGGGGAAAGAGGTAGATTGGGGGTTAGGGGGGATTGAGAGCGTTATGTGTGCAGAAGGTAGACGGAACAACAAGGGCATCTGGGAAAGACTCTCGTAAAATATTCAATGTCATGACCAGAAGTCTGTGCATCTGGAACACATCCGGCCAAATCTAGCCGAGCGAACTGGTGGTAAGAATGATGTTTAAAAAGCATGTGTCTCTCAATTGGCTCAACTCAAATTCAGGACGACCCGAATCTGTACATTTAATCACGTTGTTATTATTAAATAAATATTTTTTATCAATCAAAAATCTGCTCCTCTTCTAAAAATAATATCTACTTCCCGTTTCATAAGTGTTTATTTAATTCTAACAACATTATTTCATCAATCTTTTAATTATTTATTTGATTTATTTAGCATCTGGAACACATCCGGCCAAATCTAGCCAAGCGAATCGGTGGTAAGAATGATGTTTAAAAAGCATGTGTCTCTCAATTGGCTCAACTCAAATTCAGGACGCCCTGAATCTGAACATTTAATCACGTTGTTATTATTAAATATATATTTTTTATCAATCAAAACTCTGCTCCTCTTTTAAAAATAATATCTACTTCCCATTTCAGGAGTGTTTATTTAATTCTAACTACATTATTTAATCAATCTTTTAATTTATTTATTTGATTTATTTAACGTGCACTTTCCGAACCGACTGATTATATCAGCACATGAGTAATCCCTCTATTGGTGCAACAATAAGTTTTTTCTTGAACAAAACTTGCAATAGTTTCTCAAAATTGGCTAATTTTTCTCATTCCCGCATTGGAACTCATGAGGAATTAACGTCAATCCCCTTTATTCTTATTTTAAAATAATAGCCTGGTCAGAGCTCAAATGACAGTTGTGTGTACTGAAGGTTTTTTGCCCCTAGTGGTTTTATGATTTCCCTCCTTTATCTACTACAAATCTGGTGCAAACTATTGCATAAATAAATGGGAATCAAACCCCACTACATTTTGTAATTTTATTATAATATGTTCACATTAAGTCTAAGTTGGTAGACAAGTTTGTGTTTAAGCTTCGCAGATAGGGGTTCTCATCTCTCTCTGCTAAAATTATTGTTTGGTGACTTATAGCAGGAGGGAAAAAATGTATATACTCGTGGTGAAAATATACTATTCTATTACATCACGTGAACATATGAAACTAGACAATAATCAATGCACAAAAGTCCAACTTGTGACTTTAATTTAGAATAGTATGATGTATATGACTATCTTAAATACTTCCTTATTTGTATTAGTGAAAATAGCATTGGAGGACTAAACTAAAGAAACCCGTTTTGAGTCAATAAATCAAGAAATGTCATTTTTAAATTTCAACTACGTATGTATGTTTAAAAAAACTCGCCCACGTATATAATGATTGTAATGACATTTAAGCATACATAAATCTACCCTTTAATTATGTATTTTCTTAGCACCACGTCTCACTACCCAATCAGGCTACACGCATATACGAGTATATTAGTACGCCAATAAGTTAAGGTTGAGGAAGGTTAAATTTAGAGTAATTTTACCCACAGTGACGTGGAGGGAGCAATGAAATCAATTTATGAAACCCCTTTTCAAGACACCCAAATGGAATTCAAAATCTGATCTCCCAATCATCGGCAGTCTAGCATACTGTGAGATTTAGAACCTTCTTCCACAAAAGAGGGTCAACTTTATTAATAGCCTAAAATAAAATATAGAACTGTTTATGTACCCATCTTATATTCCTACATGTCTAAAATATTTAAGGGTTTTTTCATACTATTGTCTTAATATAAAATAGTTTTCATTTTACCTTTTGGTACCATAATCTACACATATATTGTTTCCAAAATCTAAGTAACCTATTTTAACTGTGATTATTACCCTTGTCTTTTATCTTTGAATACCATGTTTGAATGTTTCAAATTTTATCTTCATGTATGGACTTCTTCACTATCGTAAAATATATATAAAAAGTTGACCAAATAATTTTACATTTTATTAAAATTAAGTTTCATCTTATCATTCTCATCCTCTAAATGGTCTAATAAGCCCTTTTTTTAGTTCATTGTCAGTTGGATAAAAATAGAATACATTTGTGTAAAAACAGGCCATAAACATATATTTTAGTGTGAGGAAATTTTAATTTGGCGCTATTTAAGATTTTAATTTTCGAATGAATTTCTTATTGTATCTATCTTGAAGTAAATTTTTTATTTAATGAATATATAACAGTTTAAATTTCGTTTTAGTTATTTAAGTTTTGTAAACGGTTATTATATTTTTATCGATATAAAAGAAAATTCCAGCAAAGCTATTAATTTTATTGTATTATAATGTATTCGCTACAGCAGTTACAACAAAATTGCACATTACTGTAAGAATAAAACCTCTGTCGAACCAACATAAAGATAATGTTGAATAATTCTTGCAAAACACGTTCGGCCCAAGTACCTTCTGTTAACAATCATAGGATACGGTGGAGGAGAGTATAGAAAGGGAAGAGAATATTTGTATCCACCGTCTTTCTCTCAAATTCATTAAACAGCGCTATTTTTTTTAATGAGAGGCAAAGCACGTGGCGTTTCTAAAGCTTTTTGTACCGCCGTAAGATAATCGAGATAAAAACTAAATGATGAAGACAAATAATTAAGAGTAAAGCCATGTGTAGGAGCAAGGTTGAAGCGATGGTGTGTGGAACTAAATAAAAAAAAATAGTTCTGCATTTCAAGAACTACATGACATCACGAAGTGATTGTCTTCTCTTTCACTTCAATATTTCAATATTTTCACACATTTATGTTCTCAAGAGAGGGGAGTGATATCATATGAGATGTGGGAGGATGTTTGAAGGGGTGAGGAGTTTAGGCTAAGATACTGTATAGTTACGTTGATAATGGCTTCTGGCATAATATTGTTTTTTTAAATCATATTAAATATATATTTTTAAGTGACTTAACCCCAAACCACAATAATTCAGGTGCAGTTTCTCTACAAGCTAACCTTCTCATCTTTGATTAATAAATTAGGTAAGTAAATAACCCATATGTAAAACCGACGAGAAAAATATTGGTGAAGTTAAAAATGTATACCCTTTTATATATTTTGTATGTGTAGAACTATAATTCATACAAAAATAAAAGGAGTGAAGGGGTGGAAAGCGTAGCTACATTCACAAAAACTTTTGCAAAATTATTCGAGTGTAAGATTTATAGCTTATTTAGAAATTAGGTTTTTTAATCATATTAATGAAACAAAATAGAAAATATATTAATTACTGAAATTACGTGGCGTTTCTAAAGCTTTTTGTACCGCCGTAAGATAATCGAGATAAAAACTAAATGATGAAGACAAATAATTAAGAGTAAACCAAGTGTAGGAGCAAGGTTGAAGCAATGGTGTGTGGAGCTAAATAATAAAAATTAGTTCTGCATTTCAAGAACTACATGACATCACGTAATGATTGTCTTCTCTTCCCTTTCACTTCAATATTTCAATATTTTCACACATTTATGTTCTCAAGAAAGGGGAGTGATATCATATGAGATGTGGGATGATGTTCTAAGGGGTGAGGAGTTTAGGCTAAGATACTGTATAGTTACGTTGAGAGTGGCTTCTGACATAATATTGATTTTTAAATCATATTAAATATGTATTTTTAAGTGACTTATCCCCAAACCACAATAATTCAGGTGCATTTTCTCTACAAGCTAACCTTCTCATCTTTGATTAATAAATTAGGTAAGTAAATAACCTATATGTAAAACATACGAGACAAATATTGGTGAAGTTAGAAATGTATACCCTTTTTATATATTTTTTATGTGTAGAACTATAATTCATACAAAAATAAAAGGGGTGAAGGGGTGGAAAGCGTAGCTAAATTCACAAAAACTTTTTCAAAATTATTTGAGTGTAAGATTTATAGATTATTTAGAAATTAGGTTTTTTAATCATATTAATGAAACAAAATAGAAAATATATTAATTATTGAAATTATTGAAGGTATGAAAAAATGTGAACGATATTTTAACGCAAAACAAAACAAAAATCGAGTAATAATGTATTGTTTAATATTAATATATTTTATTGGTATTATGATTACTATGATGGTAATCAAAAGGAGATAGTTGCATGATCCGTTTCAATTAGTGATATGTCAAGTGTTTGTGTACACACATACCAACAAACGGGAAACTGCACAGGAACATATTAATCTACGTTGCTTGACATAAAGATGAAGTTTATAAGAGTAAAAATGGTATACATCCCTTTATATTTGATTCAGTTATTTCTGAAAATATAAGCTCAAGATGAGTAGTTAAAAACCAAGATGGATTGCTCTTTTCACCACCTTGGTTTCTTCAACTTACATGTAGCTAAAAAATAGTGTTCAATACACAACTCAAGAAGGTGAGGGAATTTTTTTTTAATACTCTTTGGAAATATAATTGTTTGTTTATGGTGCTGATAGAAAGAACCACTCTTAGAATTCCGGTTTGAGAAAGAAAAGGACGAGACATCCTATAAGAGGAACGCGGTCCTTATAAATTTAAAGGTTTTTTTAAATTAAATATTTCAAATATTTGTTTTAACCAAAAATATACGTAAACCAAATAATAAAATCAATAAATATATATGTTTTTTTAAATATTAGTACTATTCCTATTTTTATTTTTTTTATCACCATGTCCTACTATGCTTTCGGGTTATACGCCTATGTACCAATTACACTAATGAGTTCGGGATCAGGAGGGTTTTATTTATAGGAAATCAACTCACATTTGCGTGGAGGGAGGGTGATAAATATTTAGGAAAAACCACCCTCGGTGCACCTGAACGGGATCGATCCTCGATCTCCCATGAATGGGGCTTCCTGATAGCACATCTTCACTCAAGGGCTATTTCTCAAAGCGTGATCATGGGAGATACGGAGTTTTAACGCGATTTCATCAATCAGCCTTATTCACCTATTCACCGGACAAACCAAACGTGACAGACAGGAATACCATGCATGAATGATCGTGTGTGGTCGACCGTTCATCAATCATGGGACTGACGATCACGATGACTGTCATGCATGCATGATCGTGTATGGGGCCCTCAAGACAACGCCGCAATCGAAGAGGGTCTCATCCAATAACACATATTTTAAAATATTTCTTAATATTATTTTATACTTTATTTGAAGCACTTTATGAACCGACCAATTTTTATCAATACATGAATTAAAAACAAATTTGAATCTTGAACTGACACAACATCGATTTCACTGGCCTTCAAATCATTAAGATTAAAGAGGAAGTTCCTGTTAAATAAATTATATATATTTTTGGCCATGCCTGGAAACTAATCCAGGACCCTAAAAACAGAAGATAGACACGCCAATGACTGAGCCAAGGTGTCCGGTGATGTATTTTAAAATGATGTTGTTGCTCTTCTTATTGACGGGTCTGGCAGAGAAAGAAACTAGTGACGTCAGAGGGGTCTCATGTCACGCTAGACACGTGACTAGGCAAGCGCCGCGAGTTGGTTTTAATTGGGATACAGGGGGATGGGTACAAACAAGAGAGTGAGGGCGTTAGCAGGCGAGAGAGAACCTAAGCGACCAAGTACTAAGCCCTTTTACTTCCCCCTTCCCTCTCAAACAGCCCCATTCCCTCTTCTTTTTTCACTTCGCTTTACCGTGTCGCTTCGTTAGCAGAGAGATTGGGAGGTAGCGAAAGCGGGAAGACCTTTACCCGTGCGATGCGACAACCGCCATCTTGTTTCGTGAGTTTATACGTAGCATTCAAAACATGTGCCTAAAACAAATACGCGTAGAATCTTGCAACATGCACAGATCGCAATTAAATATACACGCGACTGGTGTGTATAGAACGATCATTTAAAATTATATATTTGGGGTGCGGGAATTATATTAATTCTATTCGAATTAAAGTCGAATTGAATTTTTGATTATTTTTTTAAAATATTACAAACGTTGATTTGAATTTAAAATATTTGATAGTAAAGATATTAAACTTTGGAAAAAGTACTATATTGTGAAAATTTATACATTTGGTCCCAGGTCTACACCCGTGAAGTCCCGATACTAGTTTAGAATTCTATTAAATGACGATACATTTTTTTGTCATATACGTTCGATGAAAGGTAGCTAACTCACTTTGAATGGTTCCATTATGGCATAGGGACAAAGTATAGTCAGTGAATAAAAGACTGCTAACTTTCAGAATAAATTGGATCTACATAAAAACATATAATGAAAAGAAATGATGATATTTATAAAATGAAATAGACCATCACAATCGTTATGGCTTGCTCGTAAATCTCGAAGACATTTGTTTTGAAGCGATGTTGATGTTTGCAATCTTCGAAGGCAATTCTTCGAAACTCTGCAAGCTCCTTATATTCTCGTTTGTATATCAGATAATTCTCGATCATCCCGTCTTACTTTCAGTACGGTCTATTTTCCATAAGAGTGTAGAGATGAGCCAAATAGAACTTAACACGCATCGGTGCCCAATCTAAGCAGTCACTCTCAGGATTGAATCGGATCTCGACGACGGGGATATCGGGGTTTAAATCCCAGTCGGGTGTATTGAAATGGTTTTTACTAAATCTTTTTTTTTCCAATTTTCTTCCCCAAAAATGTGGGTGCACTTACTCAAAATTCATCCTTCCCTGCCTTTAACACATTAGCGTAATTAGTACATAGGCGTGATCAAAATTAAGTAATTTTTCAGTTTTTACATAAAAACTTGGAGTACTGAGCCAAAGGTCCTGGGTTCAATTCACGTGTACAGGTATCATTTTTCAATTTTAAGAATGTGAAGGCATTAGTTTTGTTAAAATAAATTAACTATTGCTCCAGTAGAAACAAAGGGTTTTATTTTCTTCACATGGCAATGTCAAAAGTAATTATAGACTATATTTCAAGGGTATCCTGTGATTGAATAATAACATTTATATTCATTTAATAAGTTTGTCATATAATGCTGCTATGGTTATAATATATATTCAACAACTGTTATGTGTGTATGTGAAGAAAATAAACTCAATGTTTGCACTGAAGCTATAATTTATTTATCTTGTCCAAAATAAGATTTGCTTTAAAAATTACAAAACAATGCTCTTTTCTCGCGATCCCTACATCCCTACTTTAAGTATTTAATTTCTGACACTTACAGTGTTAGATCACCACTGAAGAACACTAATTATTTACGGTTTGAATTCAGTGTTCACTTTGTAAGCGTACGCTTGGAACTGAGGTACGAGTATTCAAGGGCTCACTATTATTGGGATCCAAGATGCTTACTACCCTATTTACGTTAAATACCTGGAATTCAAATTATACTAGTTATATATTTAAAGCTCTTCTACAATGATGACGAAATTACTCAAAAATTACTTTATATGTTATTCCTTATAATTCTTAACCTTAACAAATTATACGAGTGAATCCACAAACTTTCTAATATTGTAGGTTCAAAACAAATTTTCAAAAATTTAATTTCAATAAATTACCGTTAAATATGTTTCTTTATAAAAACAAACACAGGATTTTGTTATTCACAATAAAAACTTACATCAAAAATTCAAACCAAATTGTTAAAATATTTTTTTTAAATGTCATAAATAAGTTTTTTGCTAATTACTCTAAATTTATTTGTAATTTGTAAAAATAAAAACGTATTCATATTTGGCTTACAAAAACTATTCCCAATTATCTAGTTTTAGTTCAATCTTAAAATACAATTTATAAAAACTTTTATTCTTCTAAATTTTATCATAAGTATGCCACGATTAAATTAATTTATTTTAGAAAAATAAACATACAATTTTATTAATCATGTTTAATAGTCCCCAGATGTTAGCACTGAACAAAATGGCTATAAAATTATTTTCAAGAAAAATTTAAAATTTACAAAAATCAGTCATCAGGGACATACTATGAAATTAATATTTTTTATTTACAGTATAAATATTTTTAGAGACATTCAATTTGAATCAAATAGCTTTAGCCATTTTATCTATCAGCATTCATCAATTATCTACCCTTTCGAGATACGGTATCTCCAACAAGTACCTGCGATCTGCGATTTAAATATCTTATAATTTAAACACATTTTATTATGTTATTTAATGTAATTTTATTTAGAAATTACAGAAATAATTTTTGTTTAATAGTCGAAAAAAGTACATGCTTGAAAGTTGATTCACTTTATATATAGATCATAATGAATTTGCCATATCTGCCATTTGCCATATCTGTCTTAGCCCGAATCTACATTTAACAACTGTGTCTAGTTAAATCAAAATCAAACACTAATTATAAGACTTCAAACTCAGGTTGTTCCCGGGATGTGCTGAGCTCTTACGGACACAAGTAAAACTACTCCATAAAAAAATCATAGAAACAATATAATTTACAAGTGAAGCATATTTCTCTCTTTCTCGCACCTACAGTACGAGGTTTTTTCTTTAATTATTGCGAGGGCTGTAAAGCAAACAAACTGAATGTTATTCACCGTAGACTGCTTGCATGTTTACGGAAATAAAACAGCAACAGTACAGTCAGACTAAATAAAACTGACACAAATCAATTTAAATGCACTAGAAATCTATTCAATAAAACGGCATCATTACAACCCTTAAATGTATTTCTCTCTAAAAATAAGTAAACAATCTTATTTTTCATGTCAAACACTCCCAAAATATCAATATGAATTCAAATCGTAAGAGCCATTTTAAAAATGGTTGAAATTTTTGAAAGATCAGTCATCATTAAAATACCCTTAAATAAATTTTCACCCCAAAAACTACGGTGTTATTTGCCAAACACTCCCTAAATACCTAACCATTGGTAACCAAATTGTTAAAACATTTTTTACAATATTTCAAATTTTTTGTAACCTCAAATTATTATTATTATTATTATTATTATTATTATTATTATTATTATTAGCACCACGTCTTAATACCCGTTCGGGTTATACGCACTTACGCTAATGTGTAATGGTAGGGTGATTGTGAGATGAAATGGAGGACCTACAGTTTAACGTGGAATCCGTACCACGGTGGAGGCCTGGCATTACACACATTCCCAAGATTCCGTGTCAGAGGTGAAGGAAAGGTTTGGTAATCAGATAAATCTGTGCCGGGACCGAGGAACCGCGGACCACCAGCACAGAAGTCCGATACCTTACCCCTATACCACCAGGTCACCGAAACCTCAAACATCTGTAAACTACCACTAAGCGAATTAAGAAAATAACTACTACAAACGATACAATGCAATTTTTCATGAGAAACCCTCATTATATATCATTTTCTTCAAATTGAAAAATGACGCCTGGAGCCGGAGATCGAACCCATGACTTTTGACT
This sequence comes from Timema californicum, assembly GCA_902141385.1. Lineage (NCBI taxonomy): Eukaryota > Metazoa > Arthropoda > Insecta > Phasmatodea > Timematidae > Timema > Timema californicum. The sequence goes on from CABFOW010005884.1 coordinate 26,418, forward strand.
TAGTTACGCATATAATTTAATCACTGAGCTATTCAAGGCTCATCCCATAGCCAGGGTCCTACTATACTCATATTTTAAGGCAAAGTCCGTGATGGACTTTCATAAGTAGTCATATAGAAATGTGTGTTTAATAATCATGAGCTATCAAATAAAGGAGCCACCATCAACTCGGTGGTTTGCTTTTTGCTGCCAATTGTACAAAGCATAAAGCCAACTACTGAGTCGATGGTGGCTGCGTTATCTGATAGCTCGTAAACTAAATTAAGCACACATTTGTAGCTGAGGATTTCTGCAAGTTCATCACAGAGACTGCCTTAAAATATGAGGAAAAGATGACCCTGGGCACATAATAGTTCCGTAGTCAAACCATTACCCGCCTCGGTGGCGTAGTTGGCTAACGCGCTAGTCGTGTTGAGCTGCTCGACTGCTGAGGACGGGGAGATCGAGTTTCGAAACTCGGTCGGGTGAACTGGAGGGGGTTATTCCTAAATGGCTTTCCACTCTCACTCCACGCAAATGCGGGTTCACTTCCTCTAAATTCAAACCTTCCCAATTCCTAATCCATTAGCGTAATTAATACTTGAAGCGTATCACCCGAACGGGTAGTAAGACGCGGTGCTAAATAATAAAAAATAGTCAAAGTGTTGGCGTACTAAGCCCAATATCTTGGGTTAGATTCCTGTGTCCAGATGTATTTTTTCATTTAAAAGAATATAATATCTAATTTCAGCTATAACCGTCACTAACAAAAATAATAGCTGTGCTATTTAATACACTCCTTAGATATACTCCATTCATGGTAGGAATTACTCTCTGAAAGGTATTTTTTCCTGCCAATATTCTACTATATAATAGACTTCTGGTAGGGGAAACTATCTCTCAAAAAACAATTCTTACTACGCTGAACAGACTCTAGATAGGAGCAACGACCAAGCTTATTTCATTAGACCCACTGACCTATAAAGTTATCTATACCCGAGTTAATCTAATTTCTATATGTCTTATTTAGAAATATGAATTAACTTATGCCAATGCTTTTCACTGTCTGATAATGTAATACTAACTGATCTTGAATACATTCCGAGTCTACGTAATAATTTACTTTTAGAACAAGATAGAAAAAAAAATGTACCTTCTATCTCAGTGACCGGTGAAAGGGAGTATTGAGGGGAAACGAAATCAAATACTTTTACAGCAGCTGCCTTGTTTCTTGTTTAAAAATATTATTAAGAAATTTAGCTTCTCAATTTTCTGTGGTATTTCCTCTCTGTTAAATCGTAATGAATGTCGGAATGTGTCCGAGTCACGACATCTGAATTGGTCTCCACGCACGCATTCGTGACAAATCTAATGGCGAGAAGGAGGAAATTAGGGTTAAAAAAGATAAGCGGTAGTAAGGGCAAGAAGGGGCAAAGAAATGAAATAACAGGCCTCGTATTTCATGGACGGTGAGTTGGGCGATCACAATTGTATAGATTATTTTAATTTTTGTTTAATTTTTTTTATGGAACACTATATTTTATTTGTATTAAATCTAGTGAGATTATTTTAATATCGACCACTTGATATTTCATTTGCCAACATTTCTGTATGTCCAGATCTTTGTTATGCAATAGCTGTCAAATGCAAGAATAAATTTTAGCCAAAATTTGGTGGGGCCATTCTTTAAACGATGTACACGATTTTATATCTGGTTACTCATTTCAAGATGGTGGCCACCTAAAAGGATGTCTGTTCATCACACGATAACTGCCAAATGCGTCGAACAATTTAAAAGAGGTTTGTTAGGGATATTCTAATTAGGTTCTTAGAGCCAATGGCGCAATAATAATAATAATTATTATTATTAGCACCACGTCATACTACCCGTTCGGGTTGTACGCACTTAAGCTCATGTGTAATGGTAGGGTGATTTTTAGATGAAATTAGGGACCTACAGTTTAACATGGAATCCGAGCCACGGTGGAGGCCTGGCATTCCACATTCACAAGCTGTGATTAATACGTGTCTTGTCAGAGGTGAAGGAAGGGTTTGCCAATCGGATAAATCTATGCCGGGACCGAGGAAACGGTGAAGTTAAATAGGATCATTTATTTTAATATATATTTCTAAGTGAATGGTTTAGTACCTAGATAATATTTTTTTGAATGTTGACATCTATTTAATGACTGACGTATTAGACTGTGTAATCTACAGTCTACCTCTAAAATATAATGTTGGCCTGCTATTGAATATTGTATTAATTTGATTTCAACTACACGTGGTCACCAAGGGAACACAATTTAAAAATACAAGAATAAATTATTTCCGATATTTCAAATTGAAATCTAAATAAAAATCTTATGAATTTAGTAACGATAATAACATTACATGATGTATATAATATATTTTAAGAGTGGGAGCTGGGTCTTATACCCATAGAACTACTAGTTTTAAAGTGTATTTAGTTTAAGTCTAAGAGTTATATCACTCATTTGGGCTTTACTTGTATTCTCATAATGGTGTATGGCAGTTTATAAGGAGTGTTTCTACATTATTTGTATATATAGCAGGAAATGATTAAAAACGGGTCCAACTACTCAAAGTTAATCAACCGCACGTCTATTCTCTATCAAAACGTGAATATTATAAAGATAGAATCGTTTATATTCCTCAAATAGTAGACATTTTAATGTAAACAAATAAAGAAAAAACAACTTATACATAATATAAAACTGTTATAGACATATTTATAAATAGTTCTTGCACCAGTGATCGTTTAGCTAGACTAATTAAACTCTTTAACAAAGTATTATACACCACTCATTAAATTCTATTCCTATATACGTATTAGAACTCAAGACATAGCTATATTGCTTGAAAATATATAAAAAGAACTGATTAATACATTTGTTAGTTTAAATGATGTAATAAATTGAAATTGCAGATCAAAATGTATAATTAGTTTAACTTATGGTAATAACATATTGTCAAATGACAAAACAATGTTCAGGTTCAGGTAAGTTAAGAATTCAAATTATAAAATTTGGGTTAAAAGGTTAACATCTGCAATATTTAATGAAACAATGTTTAAAATTTAAATAGTTATTAAAGTTGACAAGTATAAAATTTAATTTATAGGTTAACAAATATGAGACGGATTTAAGTTAAGCGAAGTAGATAATTTTGTAGTATTCTAAAATATATCTGTTTTTCTATTTTTGCCTTTTTTTAAATCATAAATTCTAATTCAAATCCACTCCTTACTTTCAACTTGTTTAGAATGTTTTCTAAAATCTTAGATACGTATCGCTATTCCTAGTATCAATATAAAGGTTATAAAACTAATTACGTTATTGATATAATAAAATTATCTTAGTGCTAGCACACTCATGAATTACGATTAATACGAGCATTAACTATATACAAATAACTACAATAATCGTCGATAACATTAATACATTTATTAGTAAATCTAATTTAACAGTTGTACACTAATATGACCATCCACAAATCAAACCCTGGATTGCATAAGTTAGTATAGTGATCAATCTATCTATCTGTTCCTAAACATTTTGCAGGTTTTCATTATTACATTTAAAACAAATCCTATGAGCAAATCTAAGCTCTCACAATCGTTTCATTAAATGGAATCAAAACGAAACAAAAGTTTCCATAATTTGTTTGAATTTCGAATTTTATTTTTAAATTATTATTCAAACCTTCAGGATGGAAAGAGGGAAGAGGTGTTATACTTAGATTATTATTTAATTGAAGTGGTACTGGTTTCTTTTTCTCCCCTCATTTGAACATGTCGAGCTCACTTCAATGTTCTCGGTAGGGTACAGGCGAGTTTTTCAGTTATCCGCTACTCCCCCTTATTTTTCATAATCTGCCACAGGCTATACGCAACGGGTGTAAAATGTACTAAGAGTTTTGTCCTGGTAGTTGTTAGTAATTGTTTGAATGTTTCCCAAATTTTATTTTTGTCTGTTGTATACTTCAGGCCTGATTAAAACTAAAGTGGGATTGTAATTTCAAAATAAAATATTTAGAATATATGTTACCACCGTAATGTATTTTAAAATGAATATTTACATATTATACAATGACATATTACGTATGGGTTTATATAAATTACTCTCTCCTGTATATAGTTTTTGCTTTTTGAATTTATCTATAGATATTTATATTTTATAATTTTAGAACAATGGAAAAAGCTAAGTTTTTAATATAGCTAGTATAGTATTTTTTTCTATTATAGTCGTAAATATTTTGAGCTACTATATTAATAGTTCATAATGTATAGAAATGTTTATACATAATTTAAAAGTAATTGAGTTTAAGAAATGTCATTGAGCTTAACTTTATCCAAATAAAGACACCATTATGATTTTATTATATAATTAAATATATATAAAAAGTTATTAGCTGTTAAAAAAAACTGTAATATTAATGTTTTTTGATAGAGTTTGATTCTTACTTAGCAAGCAGGCTTTGAGTTTGATCTTAATACCTCGGACAATGATAATCGTTGTATCCAAACGCGGTTAAGTATAGTCCCTAAAAGATATTTTTTTTTCTATTTAAATACGTTAATTATTCCAGTCACTTAAGAAAAACGCAGGTGTTCCCGTATATATAGTAGCCATCTACACGTGAAATTTCTTTAATCGTATTCTCTCAACGTTACTCCTAAGTTTAAGTGGCTCGTTTGTGAAAACGATGTTAAGTAAATAATTAGAAAAGCATAATAATTAGTTTGAGTATATCACATTTCATAAAACTATTTCCAGTCAAGGATAGAAACAAAGATGAAATGGAAAAGAAATAGAAAATGTTCACTTTATGTCGAACCAATACAAGTTACTGTTACCACTTGTCACCAGTCTCTTTAAAGGATTGGAATTGGGTTTGAAAATATTGAGGGTAGCTGGTTGGCAGTGAAGTGGGGTAGGAGGTGAGTACTACCCAACCATTCAAAGACTATTCCTGAAAACCTGCCAAGCTGGCTGCCATGTCGGCAGCCAGAATAGTCTTCTACTTGCTTTTGTTTTGATTTAATATCCGCCTGGGCAAGCCCTAGGAAAGGATTGTTTTATCTTTCAGCCGCACGCCGCGCCACTGTACTTGTATTTATTTTTAGTGGTGTGGGCTGGTGGGTGGAGAGAGATATACTAACATCCTTTCTTTCTAAAAATATATTATCTCTCTTTCTTGTTTCTTACTTCTCTCTTCATTTTAACTCATCAAACAAGAGGGAAAGAGGGAGAGGCTTAGAAACGATTCTCTTCTAATTCTCTAGATAATTCTATGTTTCATAACATCCCACATATATTCTTATAAGCCCAAACAAAATAAATTTTCAAGCTGATATTTCAGAAGTAAAGGGAGAGCTCAATTTAAAATAAGTGGTACGTTAAGTAGTATTAAGTACAGTATGAGAATTATGTTTTAAAAATGGCAATTAAAATAAATAGATAGCTCATGTGTGCTGATATACTTGAAAATAACATATAATATTGGCAGTTATATAAAAATGTAAGTTAACCTCGTCACATTTAATTTTGTGTCTCAATATAAAATTCTTTAAATCCACTTCTTTAGGAATTTAGAATAATTAAATCAACACACGACTAAACTAGTGAATAAGTGAATTAAAATAACAGACAAGTTTATTCCACAAATCGTATTTAAGTACGGTTTTCTGAATTTTTTATTTCACAACATTAATGAGTAGTTTTTTTAAATCCATTATTGTCTGAAATTGGCTTAGCTTTGTTCAAATTTAGTATCTGGGTAGTGTTTCACACGATAAGTAGCAATGCAAAGTCGTTTTAGAATTAAAAATTATTTAAGGTTAGGAGACAGACCTACGATTTTTGAAGATTTTGTTCCAAACTATAAGAGTATAAACGGTAATTTATGTAAGATAGTTTTACTCACCTCAGTGGCGTAGTTAGCTAACGCGCTAGTTTTGTGTTGAGCTAGACTGATTAGGACGGGGAGATATAGGTTAGAATCTCACTTGGGTGAACTGGGGGCGTTTTTTCCATTCTTCCTCCATGCAAATGGTGGTTTACTTCCCCTATACTAAACTTGCCCAATTCCTAACTCATTAGTGTAATTAGTACTTAAGTGTATAGCCCAAACTATTAGTAAGACGCATTGCTATATAAAATAAGTGTTAGATATTTTTTATAACGGTTCAAGTTTTTACTAAAACAGTATTTATCTGGATACCTACAGTAGCATGCAATTAATTCGAACACAGGTTTTTTTTTCTACTTTGTGGCTACACTGCTTGACCACACCTGTTCTTTGAGTTTTCTGATAATGTGAGGTTACTGTTATTTGTTTATATAGCAATTGGCATGTATTAATAGTGTTTTGTGGAAGTTTATTTCATGGTTTATTACAAAATAATATCTTCACATTCTATGTATTGTGTGTAGTAAAATAANTGTTATTTGTTTATATAGCAATTGGCATGTATTAATAGTGTTTTGTGGAAGTTTATTTCATGGTTTATTACAAAATAATATCTTCACATTCTATGTATTGTGTGTAGTAAAATAATGGAGGTAATTCAAAGGAAACTTTCCATAATTGTTTCTTTTCTGAGCATACCAGTATGACACAACGACGAATAGTTTTTGAGTGTGGTGTTGGATTAGGTACAGTGAATACGATTTTAATTTTGTTTTAAAGAAACTGGTTTCTTTTCACCTTAAAGGAAGGGCAAGTTTTGACGTAAAAAAAACAACTAATCCAACACAGGTTAGGTTATTAGTGAGAAACAGTAAACTTGAACCAAAAATATCTACTGTGGACTTAAATCGAGAACTAGCATACAGTGAAACAGATTTACATGTGACAAATGTTAGACGCAGACTTCTTGCAGATGGACAGAAAGATAGCCGGCCAGCTAGAAAAACAGCTTTTAACACCAGTAATGTGCAAAAAGAGGTTCTTGTTGGGCAAAGCACATGCAAACTGGACCAAAGATGACTGTAAAAATGTTATGTTTTCTAACGAGTCAAATTTTTATGTTCAGAGGCAAAGAGTTACATACGTTAGAAAAGCATCAAATGAAAAAACGTCACCAGATCATATCCAACAATCAATTACATGCTCAATGTTTTTGTATAATGTTGTAAACTCAGAGAATTCACCACGACACCCATCAATGGGCAACTTCAATTGTGTGTAAATTGTTATTTGTTCAATAAAATCTTGTATGCCTTGTACTTTTTCTCTCAATCATAACACCCCCCTTAGTGGAGGCATGTGCCACACAAAATAGTACTATTTTGTATTAAATTGTCTTAATATTAAAAGAAAAGAGAGAGAAAGTATGTGCTGTGCCAAGTAGGCCCTAATATTTATTTTTAGAGATAGGAAATGTTATTCCTCGATACCTATAGATTCTTAAAGGTATCGAGAGAATCAAAAATCAAGAAAATACCTTGATTCCTAGATGCCTTGATTCCTAAAGATACGTGCAAATGATTGTGAATGATATGTTAAGAGATTAATGAATATACAATGTTAAAGACCGTTCGTAAAGAGTTTTTTTTGTTATTGCATATATTTGTATAGTCAAACTTTTAAAAGCATTGATTAAATATTAGAGACTATAAATTGATGTTTTGTTTTAATATGTAAACATATTTACCGTGGTACCATAATGTATTCAAGAAAAAAAAATCCTTATTAATTTAACAGATACAAACCCTGCGTTAGGCCCAAATTTACTGTTACAAATTAAATAATTTAGGTAAAGATTATTTCAAAATTTTAAAGCCAAAATTAAAATAAAACGTTTTAATAGTCTAATAAATATTTTATAGACGTTTACCAGGTTTCCAGAATAAAAATCAGTTTGGTAAAAAAAAAGGCTCACCAATCACGGCAGCAATATTGGTTTTACCTTTTTCAACCATTCAGTGAAGATGCTACAAAGTGGCAAGTAAATTAAAATTCCTTTTCCATATTTTAGTGTGAAAAACACGAGTGTATACTACTCTTTAAACCAAACTATTGCAACCAATGGGAGAAGTTTATCTTTACATTTTCACTAAAAATATATTAATCTAGTAACATAAATAAAATATTTTCATATACCAATAATGGCCATTCCCACTTAATTTCAAGCCTACTCCAGTAAGAATCGAATATTGAGGAATAGAGGTAAGAATTTAAAAATCGGAATCGAAAAATTGGTATCGTCCCATCTCAATATATATTTTATTGTAATATTGATTGGAAGAAACACAAACGTTAAAGTAAAATAAAAATTTATTTCTCATACAAACTATATTAATCCCTTGTGAATGTGAGGAATGCCAGGCCTCCGCCGTGGTTTGGATTCCACGTCCTCCATTTCAAATCACGATCACCCTACCATTACACATTAGCGTAAGTGCGTACAACCCTAATGGGTAGTAAGACGCGGTGCTAATAATAATAATAATAATAATAATATGGTAGGGAGGGTCTATTTGGATCAAGGGGCTATTTGAATCAAAATAAGAATTCAAGCTAGTGCGCAGTTATTCTGCACATATTTTTTTATATTTAGTTCTTCTAATTTACGGAATGATCTACTGGCTGTAAATTGGTATGAATTTTTTTTTAATTTTTAAACGTTTAAATAGCTGAAAAAATTGTTTTACAAGATAAATAAAAGTGAGATTACATACTTTTCATAGTGATTTAAAATAATTTTCTTTGCGTTGTAAGGTCTTACTTACCCTCTTTTAGTGGTTTATTTCGAAGTAATTGTTTTTAACCTATAGCTTATTCTTCTGGGCTCATCAGCAAAAAGTTTGAGCGTATTATATTGGAAAACAATAGAGTTATTTTATATTGAAAAATAGTTTGCTTCCGGGGCTATTTGAATCACTTTTTAAGGGGCTATTTAATCATTATTTTCTTGCGTTTTTATTTATTTTTAGAATACACCATTAATTATTTATCGCTTTTTGACACTTCGTAGAGTGAGCTTATAGGATGTCCAATTATCGTAGTTGTTCGATTTGAAAATAAAAACTTTTGAATTCAATCTTAAAAATAAACTAAACATATTAACTACTACACATTATTTCTAACTGGTATTCAAAGCTTGAAGAATAGCACTGGTTTACTATTTGTCTCGTTTACAACACTTAGATGTGCTATAGTTGTAAGTTGTAGATTAGACAGCCCTGTTAAACACTGTCCTAACTGGCTAACCTTATAACGGTAATCTTGAAGGGAGGAGGAGTGGGGTAAAAATGGTTTCAGTATTTTGCCGGACCACCTCAGACAGTTAGATGGAACTGGGTTTCTCGGTTTGGTTTAGTGATACTGTGTTTGAATGTATAAACAGTTAATTGTTATTTAGTAATACCTAATCTTCGTGAGGGTAAGTCCTAGTATATTAACATCTTAGCCATTTTTACAATATTTAAATACAATATAACTTAAACGGGTAAAGTTATCTAAGTTATTTTAGTATTTTTATTTAGTTTTAAAATATGATTCTAGATGTTTCGAGAATACAAAAAATAATAGATACCAACAATGGTCCAAAGAGGGAATGACACAGTCCCTAAACGGTAAACTTAACGAAAACTAGAGTGTCAGAGTAGCTGAATCACATTTCAAGGTACCGTTCAGTACACTGCAAAGAAGAGTTCGGCCAGCTAGACTACTTAAAACCGATGATGGGCTCTACCAAGATAAACCAATTGTAATACAAAAGTCAATAGGCCATACTACAGTCCTATCCTTCGAGCAGGAGAGAGCCCTAGTAGAAATATTAAAAGTTATTTGTTATCGTGGTTTTGGTTATTCATCAGAAAGTGTGCATAAAGCTGCGTTCCAGTTTGCTAAGTTTCTTAACATCAAGACCCCTTGGAATCATTATGCCAAAATTGCAGGCGAGGATTGGTTTATTTCTTTCATGAAGTGACATCAAGATATCTCCTTAAGAAAGCCAGAAGGTTTGTCAAAATCTCGCTCTGAGGAAATGAATAGAAATGTAGTAGAAGAATGTTAAAAATTACTAAAGTATGTCACAGTTGATCTTGGAATCCATGTTCAGCCACAATCTGTTTACAATATGGATGAAATTAGTTTTCCGATGACCAACAAACCATCTAAAATAGTAGCAGAAAAGGGGAATAATGCGGTAGTCTCATTTACAAGCTTAGAGAGAGGTGAAAACGTGACCGTTGTAGCAATAGTGGGGTTTTTATACCCCCAGTCATGATGTGCAAGGGGAAAAGGATGAAAGAGGAATTTAACATTGGAATGCCATCGGAATCATTAGTACTAATGTCAAAGAGTGGGCATATGAATGAAGAATTGTTCCTAAAATGGCTGCAACATTTTCAAAAACACCAATCTTCTGTAAAATGCAAGATTATTTTAGATGGCCACTCATCACACCACTCTTTTCAGTGTCTTGAATTCTGTTTGCATAACTAAATAGAGCTATTGTGCCTTCCACCTAACACCACGCACGTTCTGCAGCCTCTTTATAGGTCGTTTTTTAAACCACAAAAAGCTTTTTATCATCAAGAAACTAATTCATTCATTCACAAAAACCCAAAAAGCAAAATCACCAAATTAACCTTCTGCAGACTGCTAAATGTTGGAAAGGAGCAATTGTTGGGACTGCGGTCAAAGGTATTGAATGTACAGGGATATTCCCTTACAATTGCGATAAAGTGCCCGAAGAAAAATTTCTTCATTCCCACACCTTTATTGCAGATAGGCCTCTAGGAGAACCGGAAACTCCATTTTACACAGCAGGACCATCAAAAATACAACGAACATCTACCATTACTTTTTCTCAAGTCTTACCAACACCGGTCAAAGCTTCACACACATACAAACAAAGAGCCTGACGTCTAACATCACAAGAAAATGTTGATAAAGTAAGATCGAAAAGAGCTTTACTGTTCGAAAAAGAAATTATTACTGGCATGACCTTGAAATAACGAGTCTCTAAGAAGCCTAAAAGACGTATTTTATCTGAGTTCGCCACACCCATCAACTCAGATGAAGACTATAATAACGATCATGTTTTTGATAATGAATAATAAGAAGAAGAAGAAACTGCACCATGTGTTTTTTGTAAGGTTACTTATCTTGACAAAAATTCAAGTGGAATTGGAGACTGGATTAGGTGTCAGACCTGAAAATTGTGGTTTCATGACGTATGTGTCGGGGTCTTTGGAAAAAAACAGTTTAATTGTAGGAAATGCATAT
>CABFOW010005885.1:0-29490 GCA_902141385.1 Timema californicum
ATCTTTGCTGGGACCGAGGATTGAACCCCGGCCGCCAGCATAGAAGTCTGACACCTTAACCACTAGACCACCAGGTCACCCCATATACGTATAACTTTAACAGGTAGTAAGACGCGTTGCCAAATAGATAATAAATAATTTAACAGTTTCCTGACAGTAGTGAACCTACAGTTAATTAAAGAACTCCGCGCTAACACATTTATACATAAAACTTCTAATTGCATACAAACACCCACACGCACATATATAATCTGTACGTCCCTGGGAGAGTTTTAACTCGTCATTTGTTTTAATTAGTTGTGTTAATATAACAAGCTAAATGAAGATTATTCTTGAGAAATCTTGTAATAAAGTATTCTGTTCTTTGTTTACATCTGGAAATTTCCAGGTGTCATCTCAGTCTACACGCTAATTAAATATTTGGCCAAACAGCTGTTTTGTGGTGGTAGGTGATTGTATTTTTCCTTAACAATCTAACAAAATCAGCAAGTAACAATAATAAAAACGTGGATAGGAGTAAATGTTTAAGGGATATGAACCAGCGAACAAGGCCGTAGTCAAGGCGTGTTTAGGGGGTTCAACTCCTCCCCCTCCCGCTGAAATTCTATGAACAAAATATGTTTGGCTATAATTATGGTACAAACAATATCAAAATTAAGGTACAAATACAAATTAGGGGGCTGTGTTATCATAAAAAACGCTTCAGAGAGCTTCTAGAGGTGTTATACATATTTAGAATTTGTCAAAGCTTTCGGCAGTTGGGGGGTTATTTTGACATATAAATCACTTCAGATAGCTTCTAGAAATGTTCATAATTTATAATTTTTTTTTCTATCCTCGGGCAATTGGGGGATGTGCCCACCAACCCCCCCCCCNCCCTAATATTATTGGCTGGCTACGGCTTTGCCAGCGAAAATACTTTTAACTTGAAGGGAAACATATTTAGTTGTATTTATTGTCTAGTAAAATACCCTTAAAATGGTTTAATCACAATTGCACATAGTGCAAAGGCGTCATCAACAATAAAAGAAATGTAATTGCCTTTTGTCTTGATCTTAAAGCAATCGGTTGAGGGAAGTTTTAACTTGTCTGCTCCATTGTTTTCAATATAATATACTGTCTTTAAAGACACCCATCCGAAATCCTTCACTGGCAACCAGCATCAACAAACAATAGGTTGTAATCAGCATCCATTAAGGCAAAAATTACCATACTGGACATGGATTTATAGTTCAATAAATTCAAAACCACTCAACATTGGTTTCTGGATTACACGTGTTTCTCGACTAGGGCTGCTAGACAATGCGGGGAATCCCAGTTTTTTTTATATTGCTTTGTAACTTCAGTCCATTCCATTGCTGTTTTAGGTATCTGTAAACAATAAATAGACACTATTATGCCTGAACCGTTGAAATAAACACGGTCTTATTATTATAATAACCTAATCAATATCATATATTGTCTCCTGAATATTAAACGACCATATAATGTAGTAAATCATATATTGTGTTTAATAATAATTATGGTTTATTTTTAGATATTGGGGAACGACAATTCCGACTCATCTGAAGAAAGAGAAGCTCCACTATCAGATACAGTTTTGCAGAATATGGCAGAAAATGGAAACTAAATAGCGCCACCCACAGTAGAAAATTTGGACCGAATGCCAAAACATCTACCTCAGAAAAGTATAAAAAAGAATGAATGATGAAAGGTTGAATAAGGCTTTCATTATGTTAAAAGCATCAGCATCGGTGGCATAATCGCTATCGTGAAATGAATAAGGCAAACACGACATATTTGGAAAGTTAGTAACTAAGACATTACAAGGATTTAGTCCTGTTGTTAGCAGTATTGTACAGGAAGAGATAAATAAAATACTTTTTAAAGGCCATGGAGGCTGGTACAACATTAACAATCAACAAATCCCTTCTGTACATTATACTTAACAAGCCTTTTCTCATTCAAATCCACAGACTTATCACCAACCATAGCCATGTCATTACAATTAGAATCCCAAATAAAACTCTTCCTATTCAAAACCCCCAAATCCTAATTAAAATGTATCAGTAGCTCCTGGCCTGACCTCACCTCCCGCTATAACACCAACTACTCAATCTTCCCCACTAGTCCAGTGCTACTCAAGCTTTTTCCCAAATACTCCAGATACTTCAAATTCGATTGATAGTGTTAATAGCGAAAGATACGAAGAAATGTAGGATGTAGGTTCCTGATTGTATGCATATGTATTTTTGTGAAGGAACATTTTGTGTTGTATTTTTGTTTTGCTGTACTTTAAGTGTTTTGATACAGCATAATAAATATTTATTTTTTCAACAAATATGTTCCATGTTTAGTTTTTGACATTTTTATATTTGTTTATGAATAAAAATAAAGAAATATTTTGTACCTATGTAACATTAGCATGGAATGCTAATATGACAACGTTACTACCCATTCCTAAACAAGCTAATATTCATATACATCCTGCAATAGAAATACTAATAGGACCAGTCAGCTGTTTAAAATACTACTTCAAATAATCTTGTACTTATAGATATCCAGCATTATTTAACATCATAATCTTACTGTGTCAAATATAGGTATTTACTCACGCATATATCTACTTGGAGTAGAGCAACTTGCAAGTCCAGCCTACTCACCACGAATGATAGAATAGAGAGAAGTCCGAAACACGTTACTTGTGCAGCACCCTGATGTACCAACGGAGTAAGGCAGCAATGCTTTGATTGGCCCGTGCTGTACCGCTACTAGTACTGGGTTGACATACGTGATCAAACAAGCGTAGCTCTACACCTGCTCGTCTTGTGTCTTGGAGTTAATGTTTTGAGAACTAGTCGAATGCAACGGCTGATGATCAAGACAACAAGAACCTGGCCTACGTGACGAACACAATGTAGCCTTTCAAAATTATGTTAGCAAGTGAAGTAATGACAAATGAAAACTCCCACCTTCCCACTTTGCAACTAGACCTATATAACGAGGGACCACAGACAATATAGAATACTATAACATCCACTATAACAACACTTCCACGAGAAGTCCTGTTCAGGACTAGGACATTATCTAGCCAGGATAGCTTATAATAATATCTTTGTTTGAAATCTATAAATTAAACGAGCTAAGAACTTTTGTTTTTAAAAACGTAAATCCTGTTATGGAGCACTTAATGTTTTCCGTTGCCCCATGAGCGCTAGTATCTTTGTATTTTCTTGGTTTAATTAGGTACCCACCTTATTTGGTTCTTTTTTTTATGTCTTGCAATATTTAGATTAAATATTAGTTTTTTGTTTTTGTGTTTATAAGTATTTTAAATTCCTTAAATTGATAATGTTTCTTTTGTTGCTTATTTTGTAGACTTCTTTGCTTTGACGTTAATGTTAAATTAACTTATTTTTGTTGATTAATATGGTTTACTTTAATTTTTGCAGATTAATTTTAGCAAAATTAAATGTTCTCTAACTTAACTTAATTTTTTTATTTATATATTAAATATTTAAATGTGAGAAATTTGTTTAATTCTTTAAAAGTGACGAGAATAATGGTCCCGCGCAGGTTTGAGTTTAGTCGGGAAGTAAAACCTTTGTGCTTTAAGTAAATATCTGGTGCGATATTTAAATTTAAATATATTCCCTAAATTTAAAACTGTTTTGTTTGTATTCACTGGTGTGAATCTGACGCGTTGTATACCATTTAAGAGAGGCTCATTAAATGCTTAGCAATTTTTGTAATATTTAGTATTTCAAACTTTTGATCCTAATTTTGTTTGATCTTAATTCACAGTGGGGAATTATATGCTTTTATACCATTTTGAAGATTTTCTTTAAATAATATCATTTTTTTTTATTTAATTGGTCTCTCATAGACAAGTTTATATAATATAATCGTAGCTTCTCTTAAAAGTTTAAAACTTACTGTGCAGGTAATAAATTGCTAGTATTTATTTATTATTCAACACACTTCAATAAGACCTGTAGGGCCATGCAACTTGGGATTTAACACAGTTTGTTACTTTGAATAAATAAGTTAAATATTTCTCTAAACTGCAAATGTTTTACTTTTTCATATAATGAATTCCTTTAGATATCGTCCTCATATTTTTTAGTCTATTGTGGCCATAGCTAGATAGAGTGAGAGTGGGGCGGTACACTTACATTGATATTTTTCTTTAAAACATCTGTGAGTGCCTCTGGGATGTTGCTGATTATCGACTGTTTTGAGATTCTAAATAAATATTGAAGACTACTGTATGAATCTCCTGTTGATAAAAAGCGGAGGGCTCATGCTAACCTATATTGAGCTGAAATTGATTTTCTTAATACATTATCCCGTTTATATATATTTTTTACCAATTTTATTTAATAACACTCAAAATCAGAAGGTGTCATCATTGTGAATGTTTGTAATGTCTACTTAGATCTTGAAACTTTAATTCTCTTACTAAACTGCCAACATTTCCTACATTTCTTTGTGTATGTAAATGTGTTTGCCACCATCATCTTGATTTTCTTCGTTTTTTCTTTGTGGCTAACGAATAATGAATATAAATATATGCCACTTCAGCAGCTTCCATAGTTGTTTGCAATAAAATCTGGGAACAGCACAGACCTGTTCCATTCAGTTGAGCGAAGTTAATGTCCATTCTCTGTTCTGTTTGATATTTGTTTCGTTGTTCTGTTTGTCGTTCGTCGGACGCAATGTTCAAGTATGTACGAAGCTTTATGTGTATGGAAGTTCGGATAATCCTCAACTATCTTAAAATATGTCGTAATTATGTTATTTTAACACCGTGGCTCACTAACCATTTGGGTTTTACACATGTTTACTAACTTAGCTAATAGTTTTAGGGATTAGGAAGGTTAAATTTAGAGGAAACGTACCCACTTTTGTGTGATGGGAGGGTAGAAAACTTTTTTTTAAACCACACTCAGTAACACTATACCGAATTTCGAATCTTGCTCTCCCCGTCATTGGTAGATTAGTCTACTGAGAGAGTAGCGCGTTAAACCACGCGGTCACTGAAATAGATGTAGACTTGCTAAAAAGAATACTTTGGTTGTAAGAGAAATGTTAGATAATATCAAATTTTCCTTGAAAGGACCTTTTAATAAAATAGATTACAAACGTATTTTTTGGGGTCAATATTGATAATACTATATACTACTATTATATTACTATTTTATGAGTCTTGATAATATCCTTTTAAATCGACAGCTGCAGATTACATACCAGACGTATGATTACATAAATATAGATTTATATAATTTTCTAGATATCAGAAAAGGACCTTCCATGAAAATTGGACTATAATGTTTCTAATTGCTTACATTTATCTCAGAGCTACGACTTTACTCATGAACTCCTGGAAAATGAGCTAGTTCAAACTGTCAATTTTTTTTTTGCGATTAAATTTAAAGTTTAAGAATTTTGATTCTATAGACACACTTGTTAAATAGTGTGGAGTTTCTGAACGTTTGTCTACCGAAGCGCTGAGACTCTCTGATTAAGTTAATAAATCCCATGTTATTTAAGAAGTGAGTGGTTATTTTAAAATATGGTTTGCCCTAAAATGGAAGTTAAGAGTATAGTAAGATTTTGGTTGGAGAAACGGTCTTTCATAAAGTCCTTCCTACCAATATCTTACTATTAATATGTACTATGGCTAAAAATATTTTGAATAATTAAAAAAAAAACGGGATTTTTTTTTTCAATTTGAAGGACTTTTGACGTTAAATATGCTAGTTGTAAGATAAAAAAAAAGTAATTTAAAACCTAGGTTAAGCCTTTCTCAAACAATATATTTTTTTACAAAAACATCGTCACAACAGAATATTATAAGATAATTTAGAATTGTTCTAATTGTTTTGAAGCTTCAGTTATTCTAAGAAATATATTGTAGTATGTAGATATTTACCTTATAGTTATGTGGTACCCTTAATACTTACACACTACTCCAAACAACTAAACGTGCAGGACTGGTCGTTGCCCTGGTACAGGGCGTGACCAACATTCATCATATGTGGCCGTGACGTCATTTGAACCCATTATACGTGATCAGATTATTCCTACTTGACAGAGTGATTGATCATTTGACAGCACCAATTTTATTGTACAATTTTAGCAACTGTAATATAATAATAAGCTATATAAATTGTTTCAGTGATTTCAAATCATTACAGTTCCGAGTTTTAAGGGGTCAAACTTACTATTTTATGCTTTTTGCGTTTCATTGTTAAGGTAAAGTAATTAGTATATGGAGCTGAAATTTAGTAAAACAAGACATTCAAATGAAGTGTGTCAAATGAAATGTTCATAAGTCAAATATTTTTTTAAAATGTACAAGCATTTCAAAAATTTTGAAATTACATTATTTTTAATATACTAATACTCTTTATTAATTATTTCACCTCAATAATTTGATTTTATCTCATTTTGATAGTAAATAATGTTTGTTATTTAATATTAATGTGGTTTTCTTTAACCTACTCTCCTTGCTGGCCTTGTTAATGTGTCCGAATTGATAATTGATAATGTAATTTTGAAATACAAATCTCATGAATTTGACTGTCCCTATTGTAGAGACAGAACTAACAGAACATAGTATGCCCAGCTAAGGCAGAGGATCAGATAATTGTGTTTCAACTTATCCACCCAAACACCCCCTCTCCTATCCTATAAATACAAGTTTATTTGGCTTAGAAGCTCAATCTCAAACATTATGGATAAGTTGAAACGTTCAGAACAAAACAATGAAACCCTTTTACTTTCTCTTTGGGTAACAATCTAAGGTCACAACAATTTATAAATGAGTATTACAATGTTGCCATCTCCTTCCTATCTTTGATTCTACAACCAACATATTAAATTGATTTAAAAAAAACATTTTATTGCTAGTTTTTTTTATTAACAATCAGCATTTGATTAATTTAAAACATTCATAACATGCAACCACAAAAACAACATAGTGGTTTTTTTTACAGGCAACATTTAGATCTTGTGACTAATACTATTAATTAAGACTATAGTGCAACATGAATTATTTAATTGTGATGGCAAGAAATACATATAATCACTCTTTTTCCTAATAAAAAACATCAGGAGAGATTATAATCTCTTCTACCATCTATAAAATGAGTAGGAGTCACTTCTAAAATAGTTCAGGACACGCTGAGAGGCGCTAGAACGCATATTGACAATGTATCCACAATTTTTACCGGACAATCTTACTCTTCCAACAAACTCAAGCACAATAATATTCGGTTCATTGATGGTCTCTTCCGATAGCACAACGTTATAACTTTTGTTTTTCTCAAGTTCGTTTAAGAACATGACAGGGTTGTATTACTCTTTCTCGATCAGGTCTAACTCACAGCACAATACCTCCTCATCCCAACAGGCATCCTGGTGAGCAGGATTTGGAGGGGTTTGATGACATTGACGTTTGTGTCGAATAAGATTGGAGGGCCTTGGGTAGGACCCCTCACAAATACAGCATTTAAATGGCATAATGACAATTGGAGGTGCAGCGAAATAAATATTCTTGGGAGAAAAATAAACACTCTCGCTCAAGCGGCAGCGCTCTCTACTCACAAACTGCGTTTCCCCTCTCACGTTTTTCAAAATGTCACCACTAGCTCCGATGACGTCAGCAGAGTGATACGACAACATGAGCGCCTTTAGTTTAATTCACTTTTAAACATCACACTTTGTCCTCCTAGATATATCATACAGCGTGCTTTAGATTTAAATCGCTTACAATTCAAATAATAGGCGTACTTTGGAAGGAAGACGTTACTGAAACTGTCCAGACCAATTATGTAGTCATCGAGCGTTTCACCCATAATTTTAACATTTGAATAAGGTTTGTACATTTTAAATCCTTGAGATATACGGGTTATTCAGACTTTCCCTTTTCCTACACTGGTGTTGGGCACTCGGGTGACTCTGCTGACTTTGATGTCTGGTAGGCAGACAGCTCTGGTGGTGGGTACGCTGGTGAATATGATATCTGGTAGGCAGACAACTCTGGCGGTGGGTACGCCAGTGACTCTGGTATTAGGGGCAGTGGCTACGGCGTCGTGAAGGATAATGGCGTGTGTTGTGGAAGTTGGAAGGGTGTTGGAGACCTGATCAACACGGCCACAACCTCCCATTTGCGGAAATTGTACACAGAACATGTCATATCACACATGTAAGACTCCTCGATTATCTTGTTGGGTAGTACTTCAGTCGCTCTTATCGTGTGACCGATAGAATCGCAATACTCGATGTAGCCTCGCTCCTCCACTTTGTAAATTACATGTCTATCACACATCGCCACACTGTGAATATTCTCTACAGTAATATAGGCATGCCCCACAATCGTATGACCAACAAACATTTAATTAATAAAGCCAGTTCTAAGCATGGTGAGCGTCCTGGAGAGCTAAACGCGCTGTAAGGTTTGTTGGGTCAGCCGTACGATACGGTGCACACGTATTAACTGCCCAGCTGCTTGATGTTGTTAACTGCTTGACTCTTATGCGCCGTCTCTTAAACGCATTCAAAGTTAACAATGGCAGGTGAACTGGCTTTTACTCTGGTGCAGGTAAATTCTAGTTTTTTATTATTAAGCTCGCACACGTCTTCATCTGCTATAGTACTAAAACGACAGGGTAAAAGCACACAAAACTCGCCATCTAGATAGGCTATTAAGCGTCTCCCGAACTTTGTATTGAACGCTTTTAATTTATCCACCGAAAACATTTGATCAACGGTTAGATCACACAATATTACGGTCTTCATGGCGTCAACAATATTTACCAGCTGCTGTAACTTCTCCATCTTGAGCTGCTCTACAAACACTTATAAATAGACCACCAAGTTCACGACATCTGACGACCCCCTCTGAGGGGGGTTGGGGTATGACGAAGTGACTGGAGGGAGGTGAAGTGAAAGGCAGTCCAACAGAGCCTTGCGAGAGGAAGCAATCAATATAACTTAGTTAGCTGTGTGCCCGGGCAATGTAAGGAGGGTGGGGGAGTGAAAGAAAAGTGAAAGTATCTCATTGCCCAATTTAAATACCATACCACTCCTAAAATATTCATTTTTACAATAACGTTTTAGAGATTTCAAATGTTAAGACTTATTTGGATATCTGGAATTGTTCTTTTACTTGCCTGTTAAATTTAAATTTTCTACCACGCCCAAAATCTTTTTATCTATTTGTAACCCCCTTCCATATTTACCAGATAACAATTTAAAAAATATTCCTTGGACTTTAATGAATATTTGATTCATCCCTTACACTGCCAGATTAATTCAACTTTGCTTCCACACTAATGAGTAATTATATGAATTAGTTTCAAAATTTTTTAACTCCTTCAACCCCTTTTCTCCAAATCACACTGATAAATTTCATATTTAAAGATATATTTTGTTTATCTTGAGCTATCCTTCTATCCCTCTTCCAAATATAAATTTTTCACCTCAAATAACAGGATTTGTCTAACCGTAGCCCCACAGTTTATTGGATCCCCATTTTAGGAATTTATCACTTTTAGATTTTTCTGCTTTTTACATCCAAGAATGTTTTCAATCTAGGTTTGGCTGGTTCTTAAGCCAGACACCCCAATTTAAATTTTACACCCCACCAAAAAATAGTTTATTCTATTAGTGCCCATTTGAAATTGAAAAAAAATCTTTTTTTTTCCAGCCCCACTATAAAGATAGCATATTTAGCAACAATTTTGCTATTTAGATTGTTCCTGATACATTCACGGCAAATTTGACTTTATGTAATTCCCTATCCGTTTTTTTCTACTTCTTAATTCCATTTTGAAATTTAAAATGTTAAGATTTGGATGGACATCTCGAGGTTTTGGAAATCTCTCTTCCCAGTAGTACTATGTATTATCACCTCAATAGAGGTGCGCTACTGTAGCTATGGCAGTCACCACACCAACCCCTCTCACCCCTTCTATATTCCTACCATTCAGAGCGTTCTTACATTCCACAGTTAATCCCCTAATCCGTTCAACTTTGTTGCTAGCTACACTACAAAAGACAAGTTGTCACCGATGTACTCTCCAAGGAGTGATGCCGAGTTTTGAGCCACATTCTCGGGGTTTTATAGAATGATGTCCAAAGTCAAAGGACAATGGCCCAAAGTAAAATTGTTCTCAGTTACTTTGGGAAATCATTATTTTCAATCAATTGTGACATTTTTATTTAGTTTATCTATTATTGTAGGAATACATAAAAATATAGCCATTTCTTTTTTTTTCCGTGACATAGTTGTTAAAGACGTCACTGTCTTGCGTAAACTATTTAAATATATGGCATAAGAAAGTTAGAATTAAAATAAGTGCACCACAATTTTTTAGTACAGAAGATAGAAAAACCAAAGAGAAAACCATACTTTGTTCTAGATGATAGACTGTTAAAAAAAAGGGAAATATTTCCAAAAAAATTAATGATTCAGAAAAAGATGGCCAAATTTGGTGAAAAACTGTCATTTTAAAAAATGTTATTTTAATCAAATAGAATGTACACACTGTACATACTCTTTATTTTACAAATAGGCCCTACTTTTAACTTTTCATGAACCCCATACTAACAAGACCATTGTATTCTAAGATCTAAAAATAAATCTAAATTAAATAAACCTCGGTAAACCACGTTTCCAATTAAAATTATTAATTTATTACTACAATATGCAGTGGTGGCTCGTGTATAGACACTGCGGAACTACAGCACCCCCTATTTCCACTTGATATTATCGATAACATTTAATATAATCAGTCCTATTTACTTTAATTCTGTCTTTATTTTTGTAGTACAATATATATTCCTTAAGTATAATGTCAGTACTTCAGCAGCCATCCACAATTTTATGAAAAAGATACAAAATCTTTGTATGGAATTGTGAGCTTCACAGTTCCAGTGACGTAGTTTTTGACTGTTGTGCGCACGCGCACATAGGAGTGGGATGGGGAGGAAGGTGGAACTGCCAGGTAGAGAGAGCACTGTTGCTCTCGCAGTGCCGGCTCTGGTGTGATGGTGGAAGGATTTTTTTTTAACTCAGCGTGTGTTATGCTTAAAAACCATGTACCATATCCTTGAATGTGATAAAGTGTAGAAGAGTGTAGAATTAGATTATTATTCTGCTTCCAGCTATTTTATTTGATTCATTATTTTTCGGTTCTTTTATTTAACAGAAAGACTAAATGCGCTTGCAGTAATTTCAATGGAAATTTTTTTTCACAATTGTCATCCAGAGATAGAGGAGAAAATTATTGAACTTTTTGACCAAATTAAAACAAGAAGAATAGATTTAATTTTTAAATTAATAGATCAAGCTTGAACTGTAACAATTTAAGTTAAAGTAAGTAAAAAAGTTTGGGATTTTTTTAAAGATTTTATTAAGTTCCTGAATACATTTTCTTTTTAAACATGTTTTTTTCCTTTTACACAATTTTAAAACAAAGGCTATGAAATTTCTGGAACATCACCCCCACTAATTTTATATATGAGCCGCCACTTCCCCAATATGATTATAAACCATCTAAAACTAAGTTTTTCTTTTATATTGTTTAACTTAGCACACAGGTTAATATCAGCTTAATCTGATTTGGTAGATATGAGGAAGGTAGCTAAGAGAAAGTGAACCCTGATTTGTGTGGAGTGAGAATTGGAAAACCAAAGTGATATATCATTTGTAGAAAACCGTTAAATATATATATATATATTTTTTTTAACGGGAAAACCCTCCTCAGTTCACGCAGACGAGATTATAACCTCAACTCTCCCATCAAAGCCGATCAAACCAACGACAACAATGGCTAGGACACCGCTGCGGATAACTAAGCTTTGTAAACCAATATTTATACTTGTCTTGGGCTAGAGCCGAAACCATTTTAAAGATTGGGCTAAAGCTTTGTATCTGCGGATTTCATAAGGTCCCTCCAAGGGGTTTTCGGAATTAAATGTCTAACCCTATATTTAATGGTAGTTTATTGAAAGAATAAAAGAGAATGCATCTATTTGCTTGAAATTTGCTCTAACAATTTTGAACAAATTTTATATATAAGCCTTGTTTATCTTTATAAAGACAATGAAAATTTAATTTTCTCATGAAAATGGCTTTGAGGGTAATTTAAACAAGGAATATTTTCAAGTGTTCATAATTTTTCCGCAACTATTTGAGATAAGTAATTCCATATCGTTGTAAAGTTGTAGTACTATTAAAGATTAAAATCTTTTATTTGAAAACTATTTTTATAAAACCAACAAGTTTTGAGATATAAACAACATTATATACTTTTTAATATAGGCCTTTGAAAATTAATTTGATTCTTACTTATGCTCTTTGGTTTGGTTTAATTTTTGAGAACAGTGTTTATAGTTCATAATGTCATAGAGTAATTAACAGTTTATATTATTTTATTTTTTATTTTTGATGTTGTGTTTCTACAACAATATGTTTACCTATTATTTGGTTTTACATATATCATGATCTTTTAGTAAATGTCTATTTTAAGATAAAAGTGAGAGAAAGTCTGTGTGGTGCACTGTAACATTTATTTCTTATTACTAAAATACAAAATTGCCTTTACCTTTATGGTTTGTGGACCTATAAGTTCTAATACACTTTCATTATTACTATTATTATTATCATTATCATTACCATTATTACTATTATTAGTATTGTTATTATTGTTAATTTTATTGGAATTTACCAACAATACAACTATAGGTTATGTAACATTATTAAAATTATTTTACTTATGTTAATGTGTACAATAAGATCCATAAATTCTGTACAGTTTTAATTAACCTGTATAAAATACACGTGTGTGTATCTTTTTTTTTAAATGAAGCCTTATGATGTTTTCAGGGGACAGAAAAAATAGCTTTGACACACAGCCAGCGCTCCACTAAAGCCAATTTCTGAATGCACCACTGAATCTTATTATCTTCAAAATCAGTCCTGTTATAAGTAGGTACAAAAAGGTCTTGTTCGTCTATAAAACATGGGTAAGATTATTTATAGCAAGTATTTTCGCCCCATCTTACAAAAACGTTGCCATACAAATAGTTTATATCTAATCAAATTATTTATAAGCCAAACAGAATCAAGCCTAACTTATAAAATAACTTTTAACATATTTCAAGCACACGCATGACAGGGAACAATTTCAATAGCTCAGGCTTAGAGAAGACAGACAAATAGTGTCAAAAAAAAGTTCTACCTGAACAGGATATAAATGGGAGAAGGAAAGGTGGAATAACGTGACTTACACATAAGATGTAAAGATATATTATTATTATTATTAGCACCGCGTCTTACTACCCGTTCGGGTTATACGCACTTACGCTAATGTGTAATGGTAGTGTGATTGTGAGATGAAATGGAGGACCTACAGTTTAACGTGGAATCCGAACCACGGTGGAGGCCTGGCATTCCTCACATTCACAAGATGTCTTGTCAGAGGTGAAGGAAGGGTTTGGTAACCAGATAAATCTTTGCAGGGACCGAGGATTGAACCCCGGCCGCCAGCAGAGAAGTCTGACACCTTACCCCTAGACCACCAGGTCACCGTAAAGATAGACAATGCCAAAAATGGGTTAGGGGAGGTGAGGGAGAGGTGCTCCCAATGACAAAGACATCAATGAGGAAACGACTGAATGTTTTTCAACAGTTAAGACATGATTTAATTTGAAAATACCATATTTTGTAAAAACTATTGTATCATAAATATTGGTGTGCATGATAGAACATTATGTTATTCTCTATAATAATATATGGTAACTTCAAAACTATAGTATTGTATTTCATGTTTTACTTAGTTTTCATTTAATTGAAATTACGTCTTATTTAAAAATAAGTAAATATTGGCTTGTAACTTTAATTAATGTAGTTGATTTTAAATTTAAAAGTTAAATATAATACATTAAACCGCACGTTGCTATTATGCATAGTTTCAGAGAAATAGGCTGAACAGTATTATCGTTCTAATCATAGTACGTGTACATCCAAATCTTAAGACCTTTATGTTTATTTCGAATAGTCCCTAATCCCACTAGATAAATTTCACTTTTCTACCACAGAGACTTAGTTTTTGTATTAGTTGTGAACATTTTGAACCCACCTTCCCCCCACCCCAGTCATTCCTTTTTTACAATTTATTGTATTTTATCTTGTTATATGGATGAGTTCTTCTACCTTTCTGACCAAATTTAAATGTTCTACCACACCTAAAATTAAGTTTAATACGCCCCTTCCCCCCACCACTTTACCCTTACATCACGGGGCCTCTTTTAAAATTTTGAGATTCTTCTGGTTATTTTAAGTGACCCTCTTACTTTCATTCCTAATTTAAGTTTAATACAACATTGGAAATCAATAATTGTTTCTACATTATTATTATTATTATTATTGTTTTGAAATTTTAACACCTTATCTTTTTCTGAAAATACACTTTCTTCTTGATGTATATTACATATAAATATTAGACGAATATAAGTACCCATTCGGGTTAGACGAAAACATTATTTTTCTAATGAAATGGGGATGAGGAAGGTAAGATTTTAGAGGAAATGTACTCGCATTTGCATGGATAAAAAGTGGGAAACAATTCAGGGAAACCTACTTGCCACCTATGTGAATTTTGTGACTATTCTTAGTAAGAAATTACTTATAACATACATAAATTATATAATAGCTATTCCTTTACTACAGTAGCCCCGTGGCTTCTTTGGTGCTTACTGACAGCTAACAGCTGACTTCTGACAGTCAACATTCAGGTATATACCTAAATTTTGACCGTCAGAAGTGACAGCTGCTAAACACATGTTTTATACAGATCATTTGGTTCGGCGTAGGGATACGTAATTTGGTTTGGTAACATTTCAAAGCTCTCAACTGTCAGCTGTGAGCTGTCAGTCAGCACCAAAGAAGCCATGGGGCTACTGTATATAAATTAAACATAATATAAGTTGATTCTAAGTTATTTTGCTTAGCACTGTGTAAATTTTAAATTGTAATATTTTGTCTATTAGTTATTGATAAAGTAAATATTTACTGCTTAGATGCAACTAAACATTTCCGAGTTTATCATTTGAGCTACTTTTAGGTCATCCTATAGTAGCGAGGAATAGATTATACTATGCTAATTTAATTCTCTTACAAGATAATAAATTATGTATTGATGTTAATGGAGTTGACGTTTGTTACGAGAACAGCTCGAATGCGAAAAATGTTACGAAGAGTCAGGTATGATTAATTTTCTCTTCGACAACAGATGTTTTTAATGCCAGATTTTAATATCACTTAAAATATAATTGGGGTCATTAGCACTTTGAACTGAACCTCTAGTGAACTTTACAGTGGTGTATCCAGAGTTTTATTTAGAGGAGGACCGGGGGGTGAAGTATATAATAGATGTTTTTCTTATTTTATACATGAAGTATATTGAATATTATTTTAATGTAAATTTTAATAGGTACAGAAACTAGTTTATACAGGTGATAAACATCAATAAAATAACAAAAATTGTTTACTCAGTCTAGAAAACTTAATTTCCTCAACTAAAGAACAATATTTTAAATATTTGTTTAGACATTTATTATAATGGACATATTGTGACTAAAGCAACTATTCATAATATACAAAAGAAGAAGAAACAAAAAGAAAATTTAAACAAACCATATTATCTATTTCTAACCTCCTACCTTAGGTTTGTTTAGTATATACTAATTGTATCCATTATATATTTTATTCCATACCACTTAAATAAGTTTAATTTTTTTACAATTTTCAACAAAAAAAATAATATTTTACTTAAAGTAATTTGTCCAAGTTGCGACAGTTACTCGCGACTATAGTCGGAGTCGCAGTCTTCACGCATGCGCAGATTGAGTTCGGTCCACAACACTGGGTGATGGTGGCTCGTGACGCAGGAATGGTGGAGAGAGCAGCTCTTGCGGCTAGAATAGCAGTCTTCACGCATGCGCAGATTGAGTTCGGTCCATAACACTGGGTGATGGTGGCTCGTGACGCAGGAATGGTGGAGAGATCAGTGCTTGCGGCTGGAGCCACAGACACATTACTGGATTTTCAGCGACACTGCTTTTTTTTATTGAATCTTGTGAGTTAATATATTTTAAAAATCTTCAAACAACAAAAAGTGAAGGTGAAAATGACCCACTCAAAGGATGTGATACTGTGTGAGTTAATTAATATCCCAACATCCATGCGTATACGATTTAAAGCATCCGAACCTGCAGGCATATTTTCACCATCTTTCTTTTCCTTTTACTGTACACCCACATTAAAATTATTTAGTTGCTATCTTTATTCACCTGTATTATCATCCATCTTGAAATCTACTGGCAACTGCGGCTGGAGTCGCGTCTTATAAAATACCCCATGTGACTGCCGCACGCGGCTAGTGTCACGACGGTCTGTTTCGGCCGTGCGGCTTCAGTCGGAGTAGAGCGTAACTGTCGCGGCTTGGACAACGCATCTTTAACTATAATTTTATAACAATATGAAACTTTTTATTCAATAAAATACAATCATTTTATTTTAACACAAGGCTATGTTGGCTCAAATAGCCAAGCTATTATAGTTGTATTATAATTATTATAAAGCCCCCAGATTCAAAGAGGGCTGAATTATCTGATAGCCCGCTATCTTGATTGTTTGCTCCTATGTAGATGATAATTCTCAGACGTCTATCACAGACTCTGTCTTTAAAATATGTGTAAGTATTGGCCATGGACATGAGACTACTCCTGAATAGCTCAGTGATAAGAGCATTAGACTACTTAATCTTGGGTCCCGGGTTCAATTCACATGTCCAGGTGTAATTTTTCTGTACAGTGACTATAATAATAATAATGTTTAGCGTGAATAAAAACCCAACTTTAGACCCCCCCCCGACGGCTGAAGCGTGGTTGTGTCACTAGTAATTTATATTTTATCCTAATATATTCAATAGACTCGATAACAATCCGTCTTAAACCCTAATTTGCACGTTCAAAGCCTTTAAAGCTGATGTGCGTCAATGGATCCAATAAAACAGACTTTTTAGAAGTTCCTTCACCTCTTCTCCCCCCGCAGGAGCACCAATTAAATATTTCTCGAACCGTTGGAAAAAAAAAGCCATGACGTCAACATTGTTCGGGTTATTGAGCTTTCCAAACGATTAAACCAGTTTTTTTCTTGTATTTTGTATCCATCTTCCTGTTGGTATAAAGGCCCTGGAACTCCCGAGGAACAGTATCAGATCCATCCTCTCGATATGAAGATCTTCCTGTCCCTCTGCTTGTTCGTGGCTCTGTTAGGTCTGGCCTGCTCCGCCAGACTGCGCAGGGAAGAGAAGAAAAAGTTCACCACCCAGTACGACAACGTCGACCTGGACGTGATCCTCAAAAACCCTCGTCTTCTCAACGGGTATCTGGACTGTCTCGTCAGAGACGGGAACTGCACTCCTGATGGGAAGGAGCTCAAAGGTGAGAGAAGCGTTGTGCGTTTTAGGCTAGAGTAGAACCTAGGCTGTGTTTGCGAAACCAATCTCTAAATAATTCAATATTCGTTGGGTTAGCCAATCCTTAAATATTTTGGATCAACCGTTTAAAAAATAGTAATCTCTATTAATTCAACCAATATCTAAATTAAGCCAAACTCTAAATAGTTAGGACAACCTATAAATAGCTAGACTAATATCAAAATAGTTATACTAAAGTCTAAATAGCTAAACCAATTTATAAATAGTTAGCCCACTCTCTAAATAGTTTAATCAATTCCATAGAAGCCTAAAATATGTGTCACTTAACCATTCTCTAAAACAATTAATTTGTGTTTAATTAACCCATCTCTAAATTAATATTATTCCGTGGTTATTCAACCAATATTTTAAAAGATTGATCTGTGTTAAATAAACCAAACATTATATAGTTTAACATATTTTGGATTACCCAATCTCTAAATGTGTTTGATGAACATATTTAAACGTTCTTAAGACATACTATTTTGACAATTGAAAAATGACATCAGGACATGGGAATCGAACCCGGACCAGGTGTAATTTTTCAATTTTCAGAATATGATATCTAGATGCGAGTAAATCCTCACTAAAACAAAATATAATAGCTTTGGCTATTTGGTTCTCAAGATAGTGTAGTATATATTTGCTAAATCATTCTCTAATTAGTTTATTCACTTATCAGTAATGGTATTTAATATTGTTCCATCAAGCTAGAACTTGGTAATAAGATATGTTGAACGATTACACTTTCAAAGTGTAATCACTTACTAAACAAATATTTTTTTCAGAATTTGTAAGGAACTTAAACTCGGTTTTGTTATTTCATTGATCAAATCAGGGGATATATTATTTATATTCCGTTAATAATGAAGTTTTAATAAACGAACTAGAAGAGTTATGCACTGCATTTTTATACCTGCCCGAACAATCCTCATTTTTACATCAACGGGGTAAGGTATGTGAAGATAGAATCTAGATTAAATGTTTTCATATTTTGGTGTTGTAAGGGTGAAAAGCCGTTTATTAAAAATTATTTCAATATACCCAGCTAGGATTTGAAACCCTGGACTACTCCTTACTAGCAAATCAGAGAAGACGTTAGTGAAGCCTTTATGTGTGTGTTACCAACCAAAGCTTGATTCACAATTTAGATGAAAATTTCGAACCTTATCTTCTTATGTTTTGGAACAATATTTTTGTCAGCACTATATTTTACTACCCTTTAGGGTTTTATGCCGACGTATTATTATTATTATTATTATTATTATTAGCACCGCGTCTTACTACCCGTTCGGATTATACGCACTTACGCTAATGTGTAAATAATGGTAGGGTGATTGTGAGATGAAATGAAAGACCTACAGTTTAACGTGGAATCCGAACCACGGTGGAGGCCTGGAATTCCTCACATTCACAGGTTGTGACTAATACACGTCTTGTCAGAGGTGAAGGAAGGGTTTGGTAATCAAATAAATCTTTCCCGGGACCGAGGATTGAACCCCGGCCGCCAGCACAGAATTCTGACACCTTACCCCTAGACCACCAGGTCACCCTATACGCCTACTTACTAATTACGGAAATGGTTTTGAGGATTAGGAAAGTTATATGTATATTAAGTGTTCCCTCATTTGCGTGGCTAGAGAATGGAAATCCAATTTGTAAACACCACTCTAAGTACACCCGTCCGAGATTCGAACCTCGATCTTCCGTCAGAGGCAGTCTAGTCTACTGCGAGAGTAGCGCCATAGACCACGTGGCCACCAAGGTGGGTGGATAGATCAATTAACATGCTATCAGAAATGCATGCATATCAACGTAAAACAAAAACACCTGGTTATTAATATAACACATTCTATAGCAGATAAAAGGATGTTTTATATTATTGTCATGAAGGATGACTGCTTTCAAATTATAGTTATGAAAAAAATCAGCACATAATGAGAACACCACAAGCTTTACACTTAAAGATTTATTACAAACCGTTTCACAACAGTTGGAGCAGATGTCCGTTTGTATCTCGCTTGGTTGGAGCATTCACACTGATTGAGTCGTTGGTTTTGAAATATCATTGGCTAGATTTGTTACTGTAAGAGTCCGAAGACAGGTAAATAAATATTAGAATTTACCGGTATATCCTAGAATTTGCCGATATCTGTTGGTAAAAGTTGGAAATATCTTAGAAAATGTTTACATTTTGAGTTTTAACCATTACTAGAATAAGGTGGGAAATAGGACCCCCACTTCTAGGTTTGACCAGCACTCAAAGGTAAACCAATAACCTAGCCTAACCTAGCATAGCCTAACCTAGCCTAATCTAACCTAATCAAGCCTAATCAAACCTAACATAAAGGTTGGATTAGGCTAGGTTAGGCTAGGCTAGGTTATTGGTTTTATTTTGAGTGCTGGTCAAACCCAGAACTGGGGATCCTCTCTCACACCAAATCCTAGAGATGGCTAAAACTCAAAATGTAAATATTTTTTAGGATACGTCGGACTTTTACCAATAGATATCGGTAAATGTTAGGATATACCGGTACACTCTAAGATTTACCCGTATTCGATCTTTTACAGTATCGTCTGCACATGATGCCGCGCGGAAAAAGAAAAGCTGGAATTATTTTAAGTCACGCCGATATGAGAATGATGATGGTTGGTTCAGGATCGTCACGTGATGTGTGAATTTAAAATGAGCTTGAGGTCAATACTTGCATAGGAAGCTGGCAAACCTGTATAGGGGCCACCCATTGAGAGCATTGACCGAGTTAACAGGTTTACCAACCTCCCAGCTGGACCTTGTGCGTCATCATGCGTGCGAAGAAAATAATAAGTTCACACATCCACATACAAATGTTTACCTCAAGTTAGAGATTTTTATTTATTGTCCTACTTGGTGAATTCGGAGATGTTTAACGAACCGGGATGCGCGTTAAGCTGAAAGTGTAGGTAAAGTCGGGAAAGGTAAGTGTTTTTGCAGTTTTTATGGCAAAACATTTTTGTCTGCAATAAATAAAATTTTGCTCCAGTCAAAAAAAAAGTTTGGTTTTTTCCAGTGATGATAATCAACAGCTGTTGAAGATACTCGTAAATATAATGAACAAAGCGGTATTAGATGAGAAACTTTTTTAATTAATAGAAATGGTTGTCATTAAATTCAAGGACATCTTCAACAGATAGGTACTCAACAACTGTTTATATCACCACGTGAGTAGAATAAAACTATAATGTTTCTTCTGGAGCAATAATTTTTTTTATTTTGACAAAAAAAAAATGTTGATGTAAAAATACTGATCTTTTCTTGCATTCCCTACATTTTTACCTCTAAGGGTGTTACATTGTAAAGCACTGAGAAGTTTTGCAGAAGTTCACATGTCCCAGATTATTTATGAAGTGGTTTGATATTTTTAAATATTGTTTTCAATAAACTGTGGGCGAAACTTCTGACCAGTTAAAATTTTTAAATTTTTTGTTTTAAATGGTTACAAAAAAGTTCAATAACATACATAATACCCCATAAAATAATACCACATTTTATTAAAATTTTCTTTTGTGACTCTATCAAAAAAAAAACTTTATTTAGTTAGAAGGTTTAGAAGGTTAGATATAGGTTACTAACCTTTTGTTAGGGATGTGATAACGAAAGAAAAGTATCGATACTCTAATCATTAAAAGTATCGAAAGAAAAATATCGATACCAAACTAATATTGAAAGAAAAGTATCTATAACAGTAAGTAACAGTATCTAAACGCTCATAAAATGTTCTGTTCCGTTTTCTTGGGGCACCCTTGAGTTGACTGAGATCATTGAGTTCTACAAAAGTTTATTTTGTTTAGTTTGTGATGACCGTGCTCATTGTTAAAGGAAGGGGTAGTAAGACTGGTCTCCACTCAGCCCTGTCAGGCATATTAATGTAGTGTTAAACAACGATGAAAGAACAGCTATCCATAATGATGAGCTAAACTAGATAAAATGCTAGAGTTGTAGAAAATGAGTGATAATTGAGAACTAGTGTAATTTGTTGTTCTCCCACACTCCAACTAGAAAACATTTAACCCCAACTGGAGACAATAAAAATGTTGTTTCTTTCGATCTGATCCGATACCGAAGTGTGAATAGCCTACTAATATCAGTAAAAGTATCAGAAAAACAGTATCGAGTATAAAAATACTAATATCGAAAGGAAAATATTAATATAAGTAAAATTATTGATACTTTTTTCACATACCTATATTTTGCTTTAATCTAGGGAGAAGATATTATGTTCGTGTGGATATTTAAAAAAGACTTAAATGCAAACTTAAAGCTTTTTAGCTCGTCATAAACCTACTGATAATTTTCTTCAACATTTTATTTTAAACAATATTTAAAAATAACAAACAACTTAATAAATAGGGCAGTATTTCTAAAGTCTGCAACGAATTTCTCCGCTCTATCATATTGAACCCTTAAGGTGATTGGCCCTTTTCATTTGGCGTGGAAATTCAGAGCCAAGGGAAGAAATTGTTGTTTTAAAGAGTTTTTATTCTTTTGCAATTAACTCTTCGGAAACGGTTTGTTCAAAAATAAAAGCATGTTTATTAATTCATACTTTTTAAATACACACTTACTCTATAATTTTAAAAATGATCAAATATTGATAAAATTGACATTTTTCAATAGAAAATTTCCGGCTTCATAACAAAAAACAAGAAAATGTAACAATTAATAAACATTGATACATTATCTTAGAAGGGGTGTTGAAAATATCAACATAAAAATTTCACTCGTTCTTGAGAAAACTGATATTTCTAAACTTATGATTCCGCAAGACCTGTCCAGTAATTAGCGCCATCTACGGTTTCCGTGATCCATCTGTTCTTGTCGGCACGGAAGGATACTTTGGTTGGTTGTGAGGCCATGCCACGCCTTTCACCCTCCCTCCCACCATCCCACAATATAGGTTCCGGATTTGCATTCAACAGTGACAAGGTCCTTAACCTGGGGCATATAAAGCACCCTAAACACTTTCACACTTTAGACGGCAATGTACGAAATAAAAAAAAGGAAGGAAGAAAATGATCAGGTAATCGTGGTAGGCTTCTTGTTTATCTGGTGATACAACTTCCCCGAGTCCTCTGACGGGTACAAACACCTCAAATACTTTCTCTTGGACAAGATTGACTTGTATTTCAAAATAAGCTCTTTATGGTCTCTGCTATTCTAGATAATCATATGATTTAAAATACACTTTAATCTACATCCTAACAGGAATATACCTACCTACCAGACATTTTTCTGAAGATTACAAATAGACTCAGTTGTTAACAGTTAAAAAATAATTGTTTGAAAAACTGATTCAAGATAAAAAAAAAAGGGTAATAATGTAATACTATTTTTAGACTCTTTTTTGTTTCGATGTTTATATATTTAAATTTCACCGAAGGATAACTAAATGGGCTTAGATAATGTATGGAGAATCCTATCCTGACTTGAAGCTACGTCACAGACACTCAATGTCACTAAAGAGGCCGACTTGTTAAGTGAGAAATTTCCGCGTAGGGGTTCAGCTTTAACGTAATTTTAAATCATTTTCCCTGAAATTGTAATATTAGCTCTTTTTAAACAACTATTTAGTCATATTTGCGGAGCTTTGAATCCAAGCTGATGAAAAAGAGCTATAAAGTTAGCCTTTCTCTAAAAAAAAAATATGCTTTTTTGATAATTTCACAACATAATATTTTAAGATTTGAGAACTAGCAGTGAGCTTTTCTTTTTTACTTTTTATAATTAGTTTGACAATTTAATCTCCCCTCTTTCTTATTGGCATGATAAAGGCTGGTTGTAGGTGAACAACAAAATTGAGTATAAACTTGGACAGAATAGAGAAGTAGATTCATAAAACGCCACCGACCTTTATAATTTGAGTCGTATGGCCTGACATATTGATACTTTCTTGAAGGTGAGGTGAAAAAGAAAGTTCAAGTTAGAGTCCATATTTTCACACTCTTATAACAAAATAAATAAAATATTGCTTCAATATATACACTAAGTTTATTCTCTAGACATAGTAGTCTCAACACTAATTGAAAATTATTTTGTCACTAACATAGTGGCATTCGAACAGAAACATTTTAATTAAACATCCTAGTCAAATACTCAAATGTCACAATGTTTATGACAACATTCTATAGCTAATGAGATTATTTTTTGTGATAAATTAAATTAAATATATCTACTTTAGAAATAATAAATGTATGGTGTTATATAATAATTGTGCGTCTAGGCTACATCATTCGTACAGCGCTGTCATTCTTTCCTTTTTATTTTATCAATCTCTCCTCAAATTTAAGACGAGTTTTTCAACGCTGGTTAGTCGAGGTTGCCAGTAACTCCTTCTTTCCCCAGCACACCACCATCCTGACATAAATAAGAGCGAGGAGATTTGGCAACAGTTAACCAAGAGAGAGCGAAGATAAAGCTTTTCTGCATAAGACCTGAAATTCCCTCAGCGATGATATTGGGTGTACCTCAGTTTATAGAAAGATTAGCCAGTAATAATGTACCGTGGTCCAGGGGACGCCTTAATGTACTATTATTATTATTAGCACCGCGTCTTACTAACCGTTCGGGTTATACCCATTTACGCTAATGTGTAATGGTAGGGTAATTGTGAGATGAAATGAAGGACCTACAGTTTAACATGGAATCCGAACCACGGTGGAGGCCTGGCATTCCCCACATTCCCAAGATGTCTTGATGAATGTACTAATCGTACATCATTTCCGTAGAGGTTCTTTCCATGTCCTGATGAGATTAGGTGAGGGTGAAAGTGATTATGACGGTGTGGAACTATTGGAGACTCTTAAACCTAACTTAATCATAAATAACAAAATCCTGACGACTGTTGGGGTGGTTCCAATTTCGGAGAAAATACCCAAACTACCAGCTGGGAGTCGTACCCTAGACCCCTAGGCTCTTAGCCATATACACTGACCATTATACCTGCGGACAGGTTATTTATTGTGTTGAATTTTGTTTTATAAAAAATCATAAGCACTAATATAAACAGAGTTATCTCCCATACCACCTCAGGACGCGGTGCATGGAAATAAAGATGGTCTGGCGCACCACACAGATTTTATCCATTCATTACAAATAAATGGTTATATTTATATAAATATAGTATAATACTTTAGATTAATTATATAAATTGTTGCAAAATGGAAAAGGACTATCACATGGTGATAAACACTATAAATGAAATAATATAATTGTTACATAAGCATATTGATTAAAAAGCCACACCTCGGTCCACCAAAAGAGCAACTGTTGTTTTTGTGGAAAAAAAAGTCAATATATTTATTAATATTTAATAGTCCTATAACTTTGCTATGTTAATGTATTTCTCATCTCAAAGAGTTTAGTAGATATAACTAGATCTGGAGGTATCCACTTGTATAGGGTAGACATTCAATCATTTTTCAGAAAAATAAGATTCGCCGTTCTGTTTGTAATGTTAAAAAGTGTCTGGATACAATTTTTAATCAAAATCATCTAAGCCGATTTCGATAAAAGCATTTTATCTCTTTTCAACCCTTAGTAAACTACCCTTAATCTTAGGACTAAATATATAATTCCATGAACCTCGTTAGAGCCTTTTAAAAGCCCTAGATAGCAAGTTTTAGCCCAATCAGTAAAATGGTTCTTGCTCTATGTCGAGATACAGACAAACATAACCGCGAAAACCACTTTTGTTATTGAAAATTGATAAATGGGGCTGTTATTATTATTATTATTATTAGGTGTTCTGACTTATGGCAGGTCCATTCTTCTTTTCAGTGAAACTTAAACCTCCAACGTGCCCTGTTCTCTGCCTCCTCCTTCACATCTCTCAGAATGCTCTTATTTCCTTCAAGTCATCTGGTATTTGAACCCTCCTTCTTCCTAAGCTCCTCTTTCCCTCAACATTTCCTTCTATGACATCGTGCAGAAGACATTTCCTCCCAAGGATGTGTCCGATCCAGTTTGCTTTGCACCGAATAATCACATCCAAAATGGTTCTCTTCCCACCCACTCTTCTTAGGACAGTCACCTGGTCTTCTTAGGACTCCTTCATTTGTCCCCCTGTCTGTCCACCTGATCTTCTCAAGTCTTCTCCAGGTTCACATTTCAAAGCTCTCCAAGTATTTCTTGTCCATCTTTCCAAGCGTCCAGGTTAATGCTTCATCTAGCGCGATGTTCCAAATGTAGCATTTCATCCGGTTCTTCCTCAGTTACAAGCTTAATGTTCTAGTCGGCTGTAACCGCTTTTGTTGAAAGCATTGCAAGTTTTGTTGTACATGATACAAACAAATATACCTTAGTTTTTCAAGGGAAAACGTGTTTGAGAGTTGTTTTACTGACTACGTTATTTTTTTTACCGATTGTTTCAGAATCTCTCGCTGACGCACTGGCCAACGATTGCGACAAGTGCTCCGAGAAACAAAAGGCAGGATCAGACAAGGTGATCAAGCACCTCATCGCTCACCAACCAGAGGACTGGAAGGACGTCGAGAAGAAGTACGATTCTGAAGGTGCCTACAGGAAAAGGCACAATCTCTGATTTAAAAAAAACAACACCACCTCGTCAATGAAAGCCACACTTGGCCAAAAACATTTTTAAAACATAGTTTCCAATTCAATAAATCAAACCAATTCTTAATCAATATAATGTCATTGACGTAGTTTTAATTTCAAATTAATTCATAGAACTGGTTTACGATTATCAAAAAAAATTGCTCAAACAGGAAATATATATATTTTATATTAATGAACTATAAAAATATATAAATTGTAAACCTGTTTTTTAAATAAAAAGTGTTCAACTATGCTTGTCTACTTAATTATTTAAACACACGTCATACACTAATGTTTTGTAAGAAACAAAGTTT
Source organism: Timema californicum (assembly GCA_902141385.1). NCBI lineage: Eukaryota > Metazoa > Arthropoda > Insecta > Phasmatodea > Timematidae > Timema > Timema californicum. The sequence goes on from CABFOW010005885.1 coordinate 26,463, forward strand.
CTACAGTCCCATAACTGGGATCCAATTTAGGGTTGAATAGGGGTGGGGGGTGTTGTAGGTTTCCAGGAACACAATAAATAGTACTTTAAGCAATAAGGGTCCAGTCCAATTCTCAAATGAATGGCCTTTATAAAATATGGACATATTTTATTAATGGACCAACTTGACAGAATTTTACTATTTTATAAGTGCCTTTTTTATGCTATTAATAATAATATTAAAATTGAGGGAGTGGGGGAAAACATGATAAATTTGAAACATGGTTTAGATAGGACGTATTTACTACTCAAATTTTTATGAAATCAGTAAATCTAGCTAATATATATATATGTAGAAATAATCCATCCCCAAGATCTGGACTTAATATAAAACAGCTTGTAGTTCAATAATAATTAAGCTACCAGAAATCACTGTTCACACATTTTTTGCCACAAAATTAGGGATATTCAATTTTTGCTTTGAACCCCTCAATTGACAGTTGCACATTATTTTACTGGAAGCATTAATATGTTACATTAGATCAATTCCCTTTTCTAACTGTCGGATAGGCACTTCCGATTTAAAAAAATAGACTAAGTCCATCTTAGCTATTTTTTAATTACGCTAATGAAATAGTAATGAAAAAGGCAGAATTTAGAGTAACTGTACCATATTGACGTGGTGGAAGGGTGGGAAATTATTTAGGGGAAACTTCATTAATACACTTAGCAAGGATTAAAAACTTGATCTTAAGAGAATTGTTAAATCAGACAATATGAGTCTAACATTTAGTCTAAAAGGTCCATCAACACGCGTTGTACATCTATAGTTCAATTTTATGGAGCTACGCTGCTAGGAACTATAATATTCACTTAAGGCTTTAGAAATCATCATAATCATCATAAACAACTGTTTCCAGCCTGTGGACTTGTCAGTTTAGTAAAATGACTGCAATTTCCTCCTTACCTTCCACCACTCTTCCCCCTATAGTCGCTTCCATTATTCTCCTCTCACTTTCACACTTTCTGTTATCTACTCTTCTCATCTCTTTCTTGGTTCCCCTTGTGTTGTTTTCCCTACACTCTTCATTTTAACATTATCTTTGCCATCCTCCCTTTTTCAACCTCCTTACATTCCAATACCATCTCAGTCTTGCTTCCTCTACTATCTCATGTACTCCAACATTCTCATTACCCTCATATACCATCTCAGTCTTGCTTCCTCTGCTATCATATTTACTCTCTGTAACCCCTATTCTTTCCCGAACCACTTCACTTATAATTTGTTTTTGTTCTTGACAGCTAACATTCTACTCACAAAATGCATTTCTATTGCATCTACTATCCATGTTACTGCTGTATATGTGACAATAGGTGCAAACTACGCCTTGTACAACACTTCCTTATACGTCAAGGACACTTCTCTTCTCCATCTCAGGTCTATTACACACCTGTAGAACAACTCTCCTCTCTTGTTCTCTTCTAATTACACCCTCTCTATTCCCACCTTTCACCTCAATCACACTTCCAAGATATTTTATGTTCTGTACGTGAAACTGTGGTTAAGAAAATTGGCTAGTGGATATCATAAGCCCGCGTCGGTCCACGGATATCACATAACAGACAGGTATACAGCTCGAACCAGATGTCGAATATTGGTTTAATTTTCTGGATTATACTTTGTAAAACAATGGAATTAAGTCCAGTGAAATAGTTTATCAATATTAATAAAACATTAAGAAATACAAGTTACGGTGCACATCACAGAACGTCTCTTTATTTTATCACAAAATAAAAAGATGTACTAAAAACTGGTAGTATTTATGAAAATAAATAATATACACCCGCCTCAGTGGCGTAGTTGGCTAACGCGCTAGTCGTGTTGAGCTCGACTGCTGAGGACGGGGAGATAGAGATTCGAATCTCGGTCGGGTGAACTGGGGGTGGTTTTTCCTAAATGGTTTTCCACTCTCCCTCCTCGCAAATGCGGGTTCACTTCCTCTAATTCAACCTTCCCCATTCCTAGCCCATTAGAGTAATTAGTACTTAAAGCGTATAACCCGAACGGGTAGTAAGACGCGGTGCTAAATATTATTAAATAAAATACATTGTTGGAGAAATCCTCCAACAAAGAGCCTAAATCAAATAATATACACTGTGACAGAAACATTTATAAAATATAAGCCTATCTCTCCACAAAGAAGCGTACCAATCATTTCATTTACAAATGTATCCATAAATTATATATATTTTTCTATGGCTTAGAAAACTTTAATTATATAAAAAACATGTCAAGTAAAAGTTTTTTTATTTTTAATAGTACTAAAACTTTACAATGATAAGCTATTTCTTATCTTAGATAATAGTTGAGATATGATCAAATTTGGAAACTTCTCCAAATGTAAGATATCCTCAAAGTAATTTTCATGGGTAAATGAGAGTTGCCATTTTGTTTGTAATAATACATTGTGGTTTTATACAAAATTTGATCATCATCGCTAAAGCGGATTTTGATACATTAGATTTTTCCCTTTTTGCCTTTGGGTAAAATACCATTAATTTTATGGTTGTATCTCTAATTCCAAAACTTCCTTGAGAAAATCTTATGGAAACCCTTAACACCAAGTCTTAGCATGATCGGTAAAATGGTTTGGTTCTAGCCTGAGACGCATACAGATGAACAGACAGACAGGCAGACTGACTGCATCGCGAAAACCAATTTTCTTTTCCAAGGGTCATGTAACATCAATATTTATCAAATTCTCAAGCTAGATTTTTTTTACGTTAACAATACTTTTCTCCACTAAAAACATCAATATTGAAACACAATTAATTTGAAATAAAAAAGACTTACACTGATTTCAGAACAACTATTTTTAAATTTAGAATTTAGAAATTCGTACTTCATTAAGTTTTAGTCGATTCTTCTTAAACTTGTTAGTTTTTCGCTATCATACAGGTAGATAACTTATTGTGATCGTCAAAAAATCTAACTCGAGATTTTGATGAGTTTCGACGTTTCATCACCCACCTCCCCCCCCCCCCCCCCC